>BMAO01006627.1:0-23506 GCA_019973975.1 Trichonephila clavata
TTTGATAAATTTTTTATATATATCTGCATTTTATTTTAATTCATTGCTAGTCACATATTTCTAAAAGCTTTTTTTGCAGTCGTTTGCAAAATTTTAAGACCACCGTAAAAATTAATGTAGTTTTATTAATTCAATTCGGGACCGGTCCACCTACCACCCTTGCAGAAGATATTTTACAGTTGTAGCGTTGAAAAATTACACAGAATTTCACACTTTTCCTCCCCCTTTCCAATATATATTACAAATTCAATGAGTAAAGTAGCAAAAGACAAAAGTGAATTTATTGTGTATAAACTATCGTTAATTGCATTTATAGAAATAATAAATTTAATTTTTTTCGAGTTGGTACTTAAGGTTGTATGAATATTAATCTCATAACACGAAAAACACTTTAAACTGCTTACTTTTTTTTTCATTTCGGAAAGTTTTCACGAAAACTTGAATTTCTATTGACATTTATTTAATCAAACGCGCTGTTGATCATTAAGTAGGAATTTGTTTCCATTCAAAATTAGAATTTCGAGCATTGTTGTCAATTTTCGCCTTGATCAACAGTAATTAAGGCCTTATTTCTTTACACATAAAAATTACACCAGTCTCTGCAACGATTTCCAATATACAGCTACCAATAAACGTAATAGTCACGAAACGTATAGCATTAACAATGAGTTCTTTGCCATCAAACATGAAATGACTCATAAAATATTGAATGTGTTCAAGAACTCAAACACGTGCAGTGGTCTGAAATTTTGCTCGCGACTGTAGTTTTTATTTACAGGTACCTACAAATTCTGTGGTGGAAAGAAGAAGTCTGTTAGCGACACAAGTACGCCACAGACCTGAAATACCACCACAGAAGTCTCGACGATACGTCATCCTCGAAGAATTTGAAAGATAGCTAAAAGTGCCGAACCAAGTGACCCTCTCAGCTTCCCTGTCTCGGGTATCTGGGGTGTTCCGGAAGGGTCTATTAGTGTCACAAGAACGCGATAGACGAGAAGAAACACCCGAGATATCCGAGACGCAGACGATAATATCCGAGGAAGCTGAAGAGTGAGGATTCAAGAGAAGATCATTCCATTTGCGTTCCAGAGAAAAGGAATTAATTCTGTGGTGGAAAGAAGAAGTCTGTTAGCGTCACATGTACGCCTTAGACCTGAAATACCACCACAGAAGTCTGGACGATACGTCATCCTCGAAGAATTTGAAAGATAGCTAAAATGTGCCGAACCAAGTGACCCTCTCAGCTTCCCTGTCTCGGGTATCTGGGGTGTTCCGGAAGGGCCTATTAGTGTCACAAGAAAGCGATAGACGAGAAGAAACACCCGAGATATCCGAGACGAAGAATATAATATTCGAGGAAGCTGAAGAGTGAGGATTTAAGAGAAGATCATTCCATTTGAGTTCCAGAGAAAACGAAATTGTGGTGCCCAGAATAAGTCTCTTCATGTCAAAAGCCTGCAACACACACCACAATTACTTTCCGGATAAAAAAAGGATGACGTGGAAGGAAAATTATTTGATTTAGGTGAGAAATATTTATTATGCTGTTTGTTCTATTTCTTTACTAAACTCAGTAATCAAAATTAAGAACCAGGCTCCAATTTCTTTTTTACAGGTGAGAGGTAATCTTTCTTTCCAAACAACACCTATATGCCTCAAGAGATCACATTGATTTCGAAACAATCTAAGGTCTTCAAATATGTGTGCAATTCCGAAAATAATTGGATGAAATTTCGCCTGTTCTTTAAAAAGATTTATCCTTTTGATAAATTTTTTTATATATATCTGCATTTTATTTTAATTCATTGCTATCACATATTTCTAAAAAGCTTTTTTTGCAGTCGTTTGCAAAATTTTAAGACCACCGTAAAAATTAATGTAGTTTTATAAATGCAATTCGGGACCGGTCCACCTACCACCCTTGCAGAAGATATCTTTACAGTTGTAGCGTTGAAAAATTACACAGAATTTCACACTTTTCCTCCCCCTTTCCAATATATATTACAAGATTCAATGAGTAAAGTAGCAAAAAGACAAAAGTGAATATTATTGTGTATCAAACTATCGTTAATGCATTTATAGAAATAATAAATTTAATTTTTTTCGAGTTGGTACTTAAGGTTGTATGAATATTAATCTCATAACACGAAAAACACTTTAAACTGCTTACTTTTTTTTTTCATTTCGGAAAGTTTTCACGAAAACTTGAATTTCATTGACATTTATTTAATCAAACGCGCTGTTGATCATTAAGTAGGAATTTGTTTCCATTCAAAATTAGAATTTCGAGCATTGTTGTCAATTTTCCCTTGATCAACAGTAATTAAGGCCTTATTCTCTTTACACATAAAAATTACACCAGTCTCTCCAACGATTTCCAATATGCAGCTACCAATAAACGTAATAGTCACGCAAACTTATAGCATTACAATGAGTTCTTTGCCATCAAAACATGAAATGACTCATAAAATATTGAATGTGTTCAAGAACTCAAACACGTGCAGTGGTCTGAAATTTTGCTCGCGACTGTAGTTTTTATTTACAGGTACCTACAAATTCTGTGGTGGAAAGAAGAAGTCTGTTAGCGACACAAGTACGCCACAGACCTGAAATACCACCACAGAAGTCTCGACGATACGTCATCCTCGAAGAATTTGAAAGATAGCTAAAAGTGCCGAACCAAGTGACCCTCTCAGCTTCCCTGTCTCGGGTATCTGGGGTGTTCCGGAAGGGTCTATTAGTGTCACAAGAACGCGATAGACGAGAAGAAACACCCGAGATATCCGAGACGCAGACGATAATATCCGAGGAAGCTGAAGAGTGAGGATTCAAGAGAAGATCATTCCATTTGCGTTCCAGAGAAAAGGAATTAATTCTGTGGTGGAAAGAAGAAGTCTGTTAGCGTCACATGTACGCCTTACACCTGAAATACCACCACAGAAGTCTGGACGATACGTCATCCTCGAAGAATTTGAAAGATAGCTAAAAGTGCCGAACCAAGTGACCCTCTCAGCTTCCCTGTCTCGGGTATCTGGGGTGTTCCGGAAGGGTCTATTAGTGTCACAAGAACGCGATAGACGAGAAGAAACACCCGAGATATCCGAGACGCAGAATATAATATTCGAGGAAGCTGAAGAGTGAGGATTTAAGAGAAGATCATTCCATTTGAGTTCCCGAGAAAGCGAAATCTGTGGTGCCCAGAATAAGTCTCTTCATGTCAAAAGCATGCAACACACACCACAATTACTTTCCGGATAAAAAAAGGATGACATGGAAGGAAAATTATTTGCTTTAGGTGAGAATTATTTATTATGCTGTTTGTTCTATTTCTTTACTAAACTCAGTAATCAAAATTAAGAACCAGGCTCCAATTTCTTTTTTACAGGTGCGAGGTAATCCTTCTTTCCAAACAACCACTACATGCCTCAAGAGATCACATTTATTTCGAAACAATCTAAGGTCTTCAAATATGTGTGCAATTCCGAAAATAATTGGATGAAATTTCGCCTGTTCTTTAAAAAGATTTATCCTTTTGATAAATTTTTTTATATATATCTGCATTTTATTTTAATTCATTGCTATGCACATATTTCTAAAAAGCTTTTTTTGCAGTCGTTTGCAAAATTTTAAGACCACCGTAAAAATTAATGTAGTTTTATTAATTCAATTCGGGACCGGTCCACCTACCACCCTTGCAGAAGATATCTTTACAGTTGTAGCGTTGAAAAATTACACAGAATTTCACACTTTTCCTCCCCCTTTCCAATATATATTACAAGATTCAATGAGTAAAGTAGCAATAAGACAAAAGTGAATTTTATTGTGTATCAAACTATCGTTAATGCATTTATAGAAATAATAAATTTAATTTTTTTCGAGTTGGTACTTAAGGTTGTATGAATATTAATCTCATAACACGAAAAACACTTTAAACTGCTTACTATTTTTCATTTCGAAAAGTTTTCACGAAAACTTGAATTTCATTGACACTTAATTAATCAAACGCGCTGTTGATCATTAAGTAGGAATTTGTTTCCATTCAAAATTAGAATTTCGAGCATTGTTGTCAATTTTCACCTTGATCAACAGTAATTAAGGCCTTATTTCTTTACACATAAAAAATTACACCAGTCTCTCCAACGATTTCCAATATGCAGCTACCAATAAACGTAATAGTCACGCAAACTTATAGCATTACAATGAGTTCTTTGCCATCAAAACATGAAATGACTCATAAAATATTGAATGTGTTCAAGAACTCAAACACGTGCAGTGGTCTGAAATTTTGCTCGCGACTGTAGTTTTTATTTACAGGTACCTACAAATTCTGTGGTGGAAAGAAGAAGTCTGTTAGCGACACAAGTACGCCACAGACCTGAAATACCACCACAGAAGTCTCGACGATACGTCATCCTCGAAGAATTTGAAAGATAGCTAAAAGTGCCGAACCAAGTGACCCTCTCAGCTTCCCTGTCTCGGGTATCTGGGGTGTTCCGGAAGGGTCTATTAGTGTCACAAGAACGCGATAGACGAGAAGAAACACCCGAGATATCCGAGACGCAGACGATAATATCCGAGGAAGCTGAAGAGTGAGGATTCAAGAGAAGATCATTCCATTTGCGTTCCAGAGAAAAGGAATTAATTCTGTGGTGGAAAGAAGAAGTCTGTTAGCGTCACATGTACGCCTTAGACCTGAAATACCACCACAGAAGTCTGGACGATACGTCATCCTCGAAGAATTTGAAAGATAGCTAAAAGTGCCGAACCAAGTGACCCTCTCAGCTTCCCTGTCTCGGGTATCTGGGGTGTTCCGGAAGGGTCTATTAGTGTCACAAGAACGCGATAGACGAGAAGAAACACCCGAGATATCCGAGACGCAGACTATAATATTCAAGGAAGCTGAAGAGTGAGGATTTAAGAGAAGATCATTCCATTTGAGTTCCAGAGAAAACGAAATCTGTGGTGCCCAGAATAAGTCTCTTCATGTCAAAAGCCTGCAACACACACCACAATTACTTTCCGGATAAAAAAAGGATGACGTGGAAGGAAAATTATTTGCTTTAGGTGAGAAATATTTATTATGCTGTTCGTTCTATTTCTTTACTAAACTCAGTAATCAAAATTAAGAACCAGGCTCCAATTTCTTTTTTACAGGTGAGAGGTAATCTTTCTTTCCAAACACACCTATATGCCTCAAGAGATCACATTGATTTCGAAACAATCTAAGGTCTTCAAATATGTGTGCAATTCCGAAAATAATTGGATGAAATTTCGCCTGTTCTTTAAAAAGATTTATCCTTTTGATAAATTTTTTTATATATATCTGCATTTTATTTTAATTCATTGCTATCACATATTTCTAAAAGCTTTTTTTGCAGTCGTTTGCAAAATTTTAAGACCACCGTAAAAATTAATGTAGTTTTATAAATGCAATTCGGGACCGGTCCACCTACCACCCTTGCAGAAGATATTTTACAGTTGTAGCGTTGAAAAATTACACAGAATTTCACACTTTTCCTCCCCTTTCCAATATATATTACAAGATTCAATGAGTAAGTAGCAAAAAGACAAAAGTGAATATTATTGTGTATCAAACTATCGTTAATGCATTTATAGAAATAATAAATTTAATTTTTTTAGAGTTGGTACTTAAGGTTGTATGAATATTAATCTCATAACACGAAAAACACTTTAAACTGCTTACTTTTTTTTTTCATTTCGGAAAGTTTTCACGAAAACTTGAATTTCATTGACATTTATTTAATCAAACGCGCTGTTGATCATTAAGTAGGAATTTGTTTCCATTCAAAATTAGAATTTCGAGCATTGTTGTCAATTTTGCCTTGATCAACAGTAATTAAGGCCTTATTCTCTTTACACATAAAAAATTACACCAGTCTCTCCAACTATTTCCAATATACAGCTACCAATAAACGTAATAGTCACGAAAACGTATAGCATTACAATGAGTTCTTTGCCATCAAAACATGAAATGACTCATAAAATTTGAATGTGTTCAAGAACTCAAACACGTGCAGTGGTCTGAAATTTTGCTCGCGACTGTAGTTTTTATTTACAGGTACCTACAAATTCTGTGGTGGAAAGAAAAAGTCTGTTAGCGACACAAGTACGCCACAGACCTGAAATACCACCACAGAAGTCTCGACGATACGTCATCCTCGAAGAATTATAAAGATAGCTAAAAGTGCCGAACCAAGTGACCCTCTCAGCTTCCCTGTCTCGGGTATCTGGGGTGTTCCGGAAGGGTCTATTAGTGTCACAAGAACGGGATAGACGAGAAGAAACACCCGAGATATCCGAGACGCAGACTATAATATTCGAGGAATCTGAAGAGTGAGGATTTAAGAGAAGATCATTCCATTTGAGTTCCATAGAAAACGAAATCTGTGGTGCCCGAATAAGTCTCTTCATGTCAAAAGCATGCAACACACACCACAATTACTTTCCGGATAAAAAAAGGATGACGTGGAAGGAAAATTATTTGCTTTAGGTGAGAAATATTTATTATGCTGTTCGTTCTATTTCTTTACTAAACTCAGTAATCAAAATTAAGAACCAGACTCCAATTTCTTTTTTACAGGTGAGAGGTAATCTTTCTTTCCAAACAACACCTATATGCCTCAAGAGATCACATTGATTTCGAAACAATCTAAGGTCTTCAAATATGTGTGCAAATCCGAAAATAATTTGATGAAATTTCGCCTGTTATTTAAAAGTTTTATCCTTTTGATAAATTTTTTTTATATATCTGCCTTTTATTTTAATTCATTGCTATGCACATATTTCTAAAAAGCTTTTTTTGCAGTCGTTTGCAAAATTTTAAGACCACCGTAAAAATTAATGTAGTTTTATTAATTCAATTCGGGACCGGTCCACCTACCACCCTTGCAGAAGATATCTTTACAGTTGTAGCGTTGAAAAATTACACAGAATTTCACACTTTTCCTCCCCTTTCCAATATATATTACAAGATTCAATGAGTAAAGTAGCAAAAAGACAAAAGTGAATTTTATTGTGTATCAAACTGTCGTTAAAGCATTTATAGAAATAATAATTTTAATTTTTTTCGAGTTGGTACTTAAGGTTGTATGAATATTAATCTCATAACACGAAAAACACTTTAAACTGCTTACTATTTTTCATTTCGAAAAGTTTTCACGAAAACTTGAATTTCATTGACATTTATTTAATCAAACGCGCTGTTGATCATTAAGTAGGAATTTGTTTCCATTCAAAATTAGAATTTCGAGCATTGTTGTCAATTTTCACCTTGATCAACAGTAATTAATGCCTTATTTCTTTACACATAAAAAATTACACCAGTCTCTCCAACGATTTCCAATATGCAGCTACAATAAACGTAATAGTCACGAAAACTTATAGCATTACAATGAGTTCTTTGCCATCAAAACATGAAATGACTCATAAAATATTGAATGTGTTCAAGAACTCAAACACGTGCAGTGGTCTGAAATTTTGCTCGCGACTGTAGTTTTTATTTACAGGTACCTACAAATTCTGTGGTGGAAAGAAGAAGTCTGTTAGCGACACAAGTACGCCACAGACCTGAAATACCACCACAGAAGTCTCGACGATACGTCATCCTCGAAGAATTTGAAAGATAGCTAAAGTGCCGAACCAAGTGACCCTTCAGCTTCCCTGTCTCGGGTATCTGGGGTGTTCCGGAAGGGTCTATTAGTGTCACAAGAACGCGATAGACGAGAAGAAACACCCGAGATATCCGAGACGCAGACGATAATATCCGAGGAAGCTGAAGAGTGAGGATTAAAGAGAAGATCATTCCATTTGCGTTCCAGAGAAAAGGAATTAATTCTGTGGTGGAAAGAAGAAGTCTGTTAGCGTCACATGTACGCCTTAGACCTGAAATACCACCACAGAAGTCTGGACGATACGTCATCCTCGAAGAATTTGAAAGATAGCTAAAAGTGCCGAACCAAGTGACCCTCTCAGCTTCCCTGTCTCGGGTATCTGGGGTTTCCGGAAGGGTCTATTAGTGTCACAAGAACGCGATAGACGAGAAGAAACACCCGAGATATCCGAGACGCAGACTATAATATTCGAGGAAGCTGAAGAGTGAGGATTTAAGAGAAGATCATTCCATTTGAGTTCCAGAGAAAACGAAATCTGTGGTGCCCAGAATAAGTCTCTTCATGTCAAAAGCCTGCAACACACACCACAATTACTTTCCGGATAAAAAAAGGATGACGTGGAAGGAAAATTATTTGCTTTAGGTGAGAAATATTTATTATGCTGTTCGTTCTATTTCTTTACTAAACTCAGTAATCAAAATTAAGAACCAGGCTCCAATTTCTTTTTTACAGGTGAGAGGTAATCTTTCTTTCCAAACAACACCTATATGCCTCAAGAGATCACATTGATTTCGAAACAATCTAAGGTCTTCAAATATGTGTGCAATTCCGAAAATAATTGGATGAAATTTCGCCTGTTCTTTAAAAAGATTTATCCTTTTGATAAATTTTTTTATATATATCTGCATTTTATTTTAATTCATTGCTATCACATATTTCTAAAAGCTTTTTTTGCAGTCGTTTGCAAAATTTTAAGACCACCGTAAAAATTAATGTAGTTTTATTAATGCAATTCGGGACCGGTCCACCTACCACCCTTGCAGAAGATATCTTTACAGTTGTAGCGTTGAAAAATTACACAGAATTTCACACTTTTCCTCCCCCTTTCCAATATATATTACAAGATTCAATGAGTAAAGTATCAAAAAGACAAAAGTGAATTTTATTGTGTATCAAACTATCGTTAATGCATTTATAGAAATAATAAATTTAATTTTTTTCGAGTTGGTACTTAAGGTTGTATGAATATTAATCTCATAACACGAAAAACACTTTAAACTGCTTACTTTTTTTTTTCATTTCGGAAAGTTTTCACGAAAACTTGAATTTCATTGACATTTATTTAATCAAACGCGCTGTTGAAAATTAAGTAGGAATTTGTCTCCATTCAAAATTAGAATTTCGAGCATTGTTGTCAATTTTCGCCTTGATCAACAGTAATTAAGGCCTTATTCTCTTTACACATAAAAAATTACACCAGTCTCTCCAACGATTTCCAATATACAGCTACCAATAAACGTAATAGTCACGCAAACTTATAGCATTAGAATGAGTTCTTTGCCATCAAAACATGAAATGACTCAAAAAATCTTGAATGTGTTCAAGAAATCAAACACTTGCAGTGGTCTGAAATTTTGCTCGCGACTTTAGTTTTTATTTACAGGTACCTACAAATTCTGTGGTGGAAAGAAGAAGTCTGTTAGCGCCACAAGTACGCCACAGACCTGAAATACCACCACAGAAGTCTCGACGATACGTCATCCTCGAAGAATTTAAAGATAGCTAAAAGTGCCGAACCAAGTGACCCTCTCAGCTTCCCTGTCTCGGGTATCTGGGGTGTTCCGGAAGGGTCTATTAGTGTCACAAGAACGCGATAGACGAGAAGAAACACCCGAGATATCCGAGACGCAGACTATAATATTCGAGGAATCTGAAGAGTGAGGATTTAAGAGAAGATCATTCCATTTGAGTTCCAGAGAAAACGAAATCTGTGGTGCCCCGAATAAGTCTCTTCATGTCAAAAGCATGCAACACACACCACAATTACTTTCCGGATAAAAAAAGGATGACGTGGAAGGAAAATTATTTGCTTTAGGTGAGAAATATTTATTATGCTGTTCGTTCTATTTCTTTACTAAACTCAGTAATCAAAATTAAGAACCAGGCTCCAATTTCTTTTTTAAAGGTGAGAGGTAATCTTTCTTTCCAAACAACACCTATATGCCTCAAGAGATCACATTGATTTCGAAACAATCTAAGGTCTTCAAATATGTGTGCAAATCCGAAAATAATTTGATGAAATTTCGCCTGTTCTTTAAAAAGTTTTATCCTTTTGATAAATTTTTTTTATATATCTGCATTTTATTTTAATTCATTGCTATGCACATATTTCTAAAAAGCTTTTTTGCAGTCGTTTGCAAAATTTTAATACCACCGTAAAAATTAATGTAGTTTTATTAATTCAATTCGGGACCGGTCCACCTACCACCCTTTCAGAAGATATCTTTACAGTTGTAGCGTTGAAAAATTACACAGAATTTCACACTTTTCCTCCCCCTTTCCAATATATATTACAAGATTAAATGAGTAAAGTAGCAAAAAGACAAAAGTGAATATTATTGTGTATCAAACTATCGTTAATGCATTTATAGAAATAATAAATTTAATTTTTTTAGAGTTGGTACTTAAGGTTGTATAAATATTAATCTCATAACACGAAAACACTTTAAACTGCTTACTTTTTTTTTTCATTTCGGAAAGTTTTCACGAAAACTTGAATTTCATTGACATTTATTTAATCAAACGCGCTGTTGATCATTAAGTAGGAATTTGTTTCCATTCAAAATTAGAATTTCGAGCATTGTTGTCAATTTTTGCCTTGATCAACAGTAATTAAGGCCTTATTCTCTTTACACATAAAAAATTACACCAGTCTCTCCAACTATTTCCAATATACAGCTACCAATAAACGTAATAGTCACGAAAACGTATAGCATTACAATGAGTTCTCTGCCATCAAAACATGAAATGACTCATAAAATCTTGAATGTGTTCAAGAACTCAAACACGTGCAGTGGTCTGAAATTTTGCTCGCGACTGTAGTTTTTATTTACAGGTACCTACAAATTCTGTGGTGGAAAGAAAAAGTCTGTTAGCGACACAAGTACGCCACAGACCTGAAATACCACCACAGAAGTCTCGACGATACGTCATCCTCGAAGAATTATAAAGATAGCTAAAAGTGCCGAACCAAGTGACCCTCTCAGCTTCCCTGTCTCGGGTATCTGGGGTGTTCCGGAAGGGTCTATTAGTGTCACAAGAACGGGATAGACGAGAAGAAACACCCGAGATATCCGAGACGCAGACTATAATATTCGAGGAATCTGAAGAGTGAGGATTTAAGAGAAGATCATTCCATTTGAGTTCCATAGAAAACGAAATCTGTGGTGCCCCGAATAAGTCTCTTCATGTCAAAAGCATGCAACACACACCACAATTACTTTCCGGATAAAAAAAGGATGACGTGGAAGGAAAATTATTTGCTTTAGGTGAGAAATATTTATTATGCTGTTCGTTCTATTTCTTTACTAAACTCAGTAATCAAAATTAAGAACCAGACTCCAATTTCTTTTTTACAGGTGAGAGGTAATCTTTCTTTCCAAACAACACCTATATGCCTCAAGAGATCACATTGATTTCGAAACAATCTAAGGTCTTCAAATATGTGTGCAAATCCGAAAATAATTTGATGAAATTTCGCCTGTTCTTTAAAAAGTTTTATCCTTTTGATAAATTTTTTTTATATATATCTGCATTTTATTTTAATTCATTGCTATGCACATATTTCTAAAAAGCTTTTTTTGCAGTCGTTTGCAAAATTTTAATACCACCGTAAAAATTAATGTAGTTTTATTAATTCAATTCGGGACCGGTCCACCTACCACCCTTTCAGAAGATATCTTTACAGTTGTAGCGTTGAAAAATTACACAGAATTTCACACTTTTCCTCCCCTTTCCAATATATATTACAAGATTAAATGAGTAAAGTAGCAAAAGACAAAAGTGAATATTATTGTGTATCAAACTATCGTTAATGCATTTATAGAAATAATAAATTTAATTTTTTCGAGTTGGTACTTAAGGTTGTATGAATATTAATCTCATAACACGAAAACACTTTAAACTGCTTACTTTTTTTTTTCATTTCGGAAAGTTTTCACGAAAACTTGAATTTCATTGACATTTATTTAATCAAACGCGCTGTTGATCATTAAGTAGGAATTTGTTTCCATTCAAAATTAGAATTTCGAGCATTGTTGTCAATTTTGCCTTGATCAACAGTAATTAAGGCCTTATTCTCTTTACACATAAAAAATTACACCAGTCTCTCCAACTATTTCCAATATACAGCTACCAATAAACGTAATAGTCACGCAAACTTATAGCATTACAATGAGTTCTCTGCCATCAAACATGAAATGACTCATAAAATCTTGAATGTGTTCAAGAACTCAAACACGTGCAGTGGTCTGAAATTTTGCTCGCGACTGTAGTTTTTATTTACAGGTACCTACAAATTCTGTGGTGGAAAGAAAAGTCTGTTAGCGACACAAGTACGCCACAGACCTGAAATACCACCACAGAAGTCTCGACGATACGTCATCCTCGAAGAATTATAAAGATAGCTAAAAGTGCCGAACCAAGTGACCCTCTCAGCTTCCCTGTCTCGGGTATCTGGGGTGTTCCGGAAGGGTCTATTAGTGTCACAAGAACGGGATAGACGAGAAGAAACACCCGAGATATCCGAGACGCAGACTATAATATTCGAGGAATCTGAAGAGTGAGGATTTAAGAGAAGATCATTCCATTTGAGTTCCATAGAAAACGAAATCTGTGGTGCCCCGAATAAGTCTCTTCATGTCAAAAGCATGCAACACACATCACAATTACTTTCCGGATAAAAAAAGGATGACGTGGAAGGAAAATTATTTCCTTTAGGTGAGAAATATTTATTATGCTGTTCGTTCTATTTCTTTACTAAACTCAGTAATCAAAATTAAGAACCAGACTCCAATTTCTTTTTTACAGGTGAGAGGTAATCTTCTTTCCAAACAACACCTATATGCCTCAAGAGATCACATTGATTTCGAAACAATCTAAGGCTTCAAATATGTGTGCAATTCCGAAAATAATTGGATGAAATTTCGCCTGTTCTTTAAAAAGATTTATCCTTTTGATAAATTTTTTATATATGCATTTTATTTTAATTCATTGCTATCCACATATTCTACAAAGCTTTTTTGCAGTCGTTTGCAAAGTTTTAAGACCACCGTAAAAATTAATGTAGTTTTATTAATTCAATTCGGGACCGGTCCACCTACCACCCTTGCAGAAGATATCTTTACAGTTGTAGCGTTGAAAAATTACACAGAATTTCACACTTTTCCTCCCCCTTTCCAATATATATTACAAGATTCAATGAGTAAAGTAGCAAAAAGACAAAAGTGAATATTATTGTGTATCAAACTATCGTTAATGCATTTATAGAAATAATAAATTTAATTTTTTTCGAGTTGGTACTTAAGGTTGTATGAATATTAATCTCATAACACGAAAAACACTTTAAACTGCTTACTTTTTTTTTCATTTCGGAAAGTTTTCACGAAAACTTGAATTTCATTGACATTTATTTAATCAAACGCGCTGTTGATCATTAAGTAGGAATTTGTTTCCATTCAAAATTAGAATTTCGAGCATTGTTGTCAATTTTCACCTTGATCAACAGTAATTAATGCCTTATTTTCTTTACACATAAAAAATTACACCAGTCTCTCCAACGATTTCCAATATGCAGCTACCAATAAACGTAATAGTCACGCAAACTTATAGCATTACAATGAGTTCTTTGCCATCAAAACATGAAATGACTCATAAAACATTGAATGTGTTCAAGAACTCAAACACGTGCAGTGGTCTGAAATTTTGCTCGCGACTGTAGTTTTTATTTACAGGTACCTAAAAATTCTGTGGTGGAAAGAAGAAGTCTGTTAGCGACACAAGTACGCCACAGACCTGAAATACCACCACAGAAGTCTCGACGATACGTCATCCTCGAAGAATTTGAAAGATAGCTAAAAGTGCCGAACCAAGTGACCCTCTCAGCTTCCCTGTCTCGGGTATCTGGGGTCTTCCAGAAGGGTCTATTAGTGTCACAAGAACGCGATAGACGAGAAGAAACACCCGAGATATCCGAGACGCAGACTATAATATTCGAGGAAGCTGAAGAGTGAGGATTTAAGAGAAGATCATTCCATTTGAGTTCCAGAGAAAACGAAATCTGTGGTGCCCAGAATAAGTCTCTTCATTTAAAAGCCTGCAACACACACCACAATTACTTTCCGGATAAAAAAAGGATGACGTGGAAGGAAAATTATTTGCTTTAGGTGAGAAATATTTATTATGCTGTTCGTTCTATTTCTTTACTAAACTCAGTAATCAAAATTAAGAACCAGGCTCCAATTTCTTTTTTACAGGTGAGAGGTAATCTTTCTTTCCAAACAACACCTATATGCCTCAATAGATCACATTGATTTCGAAACAATCTAAGGTCTTCAAATATGTGTGCATTCCGAAAATAATTGGATGAAATTTCGCCTGTTCTTTAAAAAGATTTATCCTTTTGATAAATTTTTTTATATATATCTGCATTTTATTTTAATTCATTGCTATTCACATATTTCTAAAATGCTTTTTTTGCAGTCGTTTGCAAAATTTTAAGACCACCGTAAAAATTAATGTAGTTTTATAAATGCAATTCGGGACCGGTCCACCTACCACCCTTGCAGAAGATATATTTACAGTTGTAGCGTTGAAAAATTACACAGAATTTCACATTTTCCTCCCCTTTCCAATATATATTACAAGATTCAATGAGTTAAGTAGCAAAAGACAAAAGTGAATATTATTGTGTATCAAACTATCGTTAATGCATTTATAGAAATAATAAATTTAATTTTTTTAGAGTTGGTACTTAAGGTTGTATAATATTAATCTCATAACACGAAAAACACTTTAAACTGCTTACTTTTTTTTTTCATTTCGGAAAGTTTTCACGAAAACTTGAATTTCATTGACATTTATTTAATCAAACGCGCTGTTGATCATTAAGTAGGAATTTGTTTCCATTCAAAATTAGAATTTCGAGCATTGTTGTCAATTTTTGCCTTGATCAACAGTAATTAAGGCCTTATTCTCTTTACACATAAAAAATTACACCAGTCTCTCCAACTATTTCCAATATACAGCTACCAATAAACGTAATAGTCACGAAAACGTATAGCATTACAATGAGTTCTTTGCCATCAAAACATGAAATGACTCATAAAATCTTGAATGTGTTCAAGAACTCAAACACGTGCAGTGGTCTGAAATTTTGCTCGCGACTGTAGTTTTTATTTACAGGTACCTACAAATTCTGTGGTGGAAAGAAAAGTCTGTTAGCGACACAAGTACGCCACAGACCTGAAATACCACCACAGAAGTCTCGACGATACGTCATCCTCGAAGAATTATAAAGATAGCTAAAAGTGCCGAACCAAGTGACCCTCTCAGCTTCCCTGTCTCGGGTATCTGGGGTGTTCCGGAAGGGTCTATTAGTGTCACAAGAACGGATAGACGAGAAGAAACACCCGAGATATCCGAGACGCAGACTATAATATTCGAGGAATCTGAAGAGTGAGGATTTAAGAGAAGATCATTCCATTTGAGTTCCATAGAAAACGAAATCTGTGGTGCCCGAATAAGTCTCTTCATGTCAAAAGCATGCAACACACACCACAATTACTTTCCGGATAAAAAAGGATGACGTGGAAGGAAAATTATTTGCTTTAGGTGAGAAATATTTATTATGCTGTTCGTTCTATTTCTTTACTAAACTCAGTAATCAAAATTAAGAACCAGGCTCCAATTTCTTTTTTACAGGTGAGAGGTAATCTTTCTTTCCAAACACACCTATATGCCTCAAGAGATCACATTGATTTCGAAACAATCTAAGGTCTTCAAATATGTGTGCAATCCGAAAATAATTTGATGAAATTTCGCCTGTTCTTTAAAAAGTTTATCCTTTTGATAAATTTTTTATATATATCTGCATTTTATTTTAATT
Organism: Trichonephila clavata; assembly: GCA_019973975.1. Taxonomy (NCBI): domain Eukaryota; kingdom Metazoa; phylum Arthropoda; class Arachnida; order Araneae; family Nephilidae; genus Trichonephila; species Trichonephila clavata. The sequence goes on from BMAO01006627.1 coordinate 15,799, forward strand.
CATTGCTATGCACATATTTCTAAAAAGCTTTTTTTGCAGTCGTTTGCAAAATTTTAAGACCACCGTAAAAATTAATGTAGTTTTATTAATTCAATTCGGGACCGGTCCACCTACCACCCTTGCAGAAGATATCTTTACAGTTGTAGCGTTGAAAAATTACACAGAATTTCACACTTTTCCTCCCCTTTCCAATATATATTACAAGATTCAATGAGTAAAGTAGCAAAAGACAAAAGTGAATATTATTGTGTATCAAACTATCGTTAATGCATTTATAGAAATAATAAATTTAATTTTTTTCGAGTTGGTACTTAAGGTTGTATGAATATTAATCTCATAACACGAAAAACACTTTAAACTGCTTACTTTTTTTTTTCATTTCGGAAAGTTTTCACGAAAACTTGAATTTCATTGACATTTATTTAATCAAACGCGCTGTTGATCATTAAGTAGGAATTTGTTTCCATTCAAAATTAGAATTTCGAGCATTGTTGTCAATTTTCACCTTGATCAACAGTAATTAAGCCTTATTCTCTTTACACATAAAAAATTACACCAGTCTCTCCAACGATTTCCAATATGCAGCTACCAATAAACGTAATAGTCACGCAAACTTATAGCATTACAATGAGTTCTTTGCCATCAAAACATGAAATGACTCATAAAATATTGAATGTGTTCAAGAACTCAAACACGTGCAGTGGTCTGAAATTTTGCTCGCGACTGTAGTTTTTATTTACAGGTACCTACAAATTCTGTGGTGGAAAGAAGAAGTCTGTTAGCGACACAAGTACGCCACAGACCTGAAATACCACCACAGAAGTCTCGACGATACGTCATCCTCGAAGAATTTGAAAGATAGCTAAAAGTGCCGAACCAAGTGACCCTCTCAGCTTCCCTGTCTCGGTATCTGGGGTGTTCCGGAAGGGTCTATTAGTGTCACAAGAACGCGATAGACGAGAAGAAACACCCGAGATATCCGAGACGCAGACGATAATATCCGAGGAAGCTGAAGAGTGAGGATTCAAGAGAAGATCATTCCATTTGCGTTCCAGAGAAAAGGAATTAATTCTGTGGTGGAAAGAAGAAGTCTGTTAGCGTCACATGTACGCCTTAGACCTGAAATACCACCACAGAAGTCTGGACGATACGTCATCCTCGAAGAATTTGAAAGATAGCTAAAAGTGCCGAACCAAGTGACCCTCTCAGCTTCCCTGTCTCGGGTATCTGGGGTGTTCCGGAAGGGTCTATTAGTGTCACAAGAACGCGATAGACGAGAAGAACACCCGAGATATCCGAGACGCAGACTATAATATTCGAGGAAGCTGAAGAGTGAGGATTTAAGAGAAGATCATTCCATTTGAGTTCCAGAGAAAACGAAATCTGTGGTGCCCAGAATAAGTCTCTTCATGTCAAAAGCCTGCAACACACACCACAATTACTTTCCGGATAAAAAAAGATGACGTGGAAGGAAAATTATTTGCTTTAGGTGAGAAATATTTATTATGCTGTTCGTTCTATTTCTTTACTAAACTCAGTAATCAAAATTAAGAACCAGGCTCCAATTTCTTTTTTACAGGTGAGAGGTAATCTTTCTTTCCAAACAACACCTATATGCCTCAAGAGATCACATTGATTTCGAAACAATCTAAGGTCTTCAAATATGTGTGCAATTCCGAAAATAATTGGATGAAATTTCGCCTGTTCTTTAAAAAGATTTATCCTTTTGATAAATTTTTTATATATATCTGCATTTTATTTTAATTCATTGCTATCCACATATTTCTAAAAGCTTTTTTTGCAGTCGTTTGCAAAATTTTAAGACCACCGTAAAAATTAATGTAGTTTTATAAATGCAATTCGGGACCGGTCCACCTACCACCCTTGCAGAAGATATCTTTACAGTTGTAGCGTTGAAAAATTACACAGAATTTCACACTTTTCTCCCCCTTTCCAATATATATTACAAGATTCAATGAGTAAAGTAGCAAAAAGACAAAAGTGAATTTATTGTGTATCAAACTATCGTTAATGCATTTATAGAAATAATAAATTTAATTTTTTTCGAGTTGTACTTAAGGTTGTATGAATATTAATCTCATAACACGAAAAACACTTTAAACTGCTTACTTTTTTTTTCATTTCGGAAAGTTTTCACGAAAACTTGAATTTCATTGACATTTATTTAATCAAACGCGCTGTTGATCATTAAGTAGGAATTTGTTTCCATTCAAAATTAGAATTTCGAGCATTGTTGTCAATTTTCGCCTTGATCAACAGTAATTAAGGCCTTATTTTCTTTACACATAAAAAATTACACCAGTCTCTCCAACGATTTCCAATATGCAGCTACCAATAAACGTAATAGTCACGCAAACGTATAGCATTACAATGAGTTCTTTGCCATCAAAACATGAAATGACTCATAAAATATTGAATGTGTTCAAGAACTCAAACACGTGCAGTGGTCTGAAATTTTGCTCGCGACTGTAGTTTTTTATTTACAGGTACCTACAAATTCTGTGGTGGAAAGAAGAAGTCTGTTAGCGACACAAGTACGCCACAGACCTGAAATACCACCACAGAAGTCTGGACGATACGTCATCCTCGAAGAATTTGAAAGATAGCTAAAAGTGCCGAACCAAGTGACCCTCTCAGCTTCCCTGTCTCGGGTATCTGGGGTGTTCCGGAAGGGTCTATTAGTGTCACAAGAACGCGATAGACGAGAAGAACACCCGAGATATCCGAGACGCAGACTATAATATTCGAGGAAGCTGAAGAGTGAGGATTTAAGAGAAGATCATTCCATTTGAGTTCCAGAGAAAACGAAATCTGTGGTGCCCAGAATAAGTCTCTTCATGTCAAAAGCATGCAACACACACCACAATTACTTTCCGGATAAAAAAAGGATGACGTGGAAGGAAAATTATTTGCTTTAGGTGAGAATTATTTAATATGCTGTTCGTTCTATTTCTTTACTAAACTCAGTAATCAAAATTAAGAACCAGGCTCCAATTTCTTTTTTACAGGTGAGAGGTAATCTTTCTTTCCAAACAACACCTATATGCCTCAAGAGATCACATTGATTTCGAAACAATCTAAGGTCTTCAAATATGTGTGCAATTCCGAAAATAATTGGATGAAATTTCGCCTGTTCTTTAAAAAGATTTATCCTTTTGATAAATTTTTTTTTATATATCTGCATTTTATTTTAATTCATTGCTATGCACATATTTGTAAAAAGCGTTTTTTTGCATTCGTTTGCAAAATTTTAAGACCACCGTAAAAATTAATGTAATTTTATAAATGCAATTCGGGACCGTTCCACCTACCACTCTTGCAGAAGATATCATTACAGTTGTAGCGTTGAAAAATTACACAGAATTTCACACTTTTCCTCCCCCTTTCCAATATATATTACAAGAGTCAATGAGTAAAGTAGCAAAAAGACAAAAGTGAATTTCACTGTGTATCAAACTGTCGTTAATGCATCTATAGAAATAATACATTTAATTTTTTTCGAGTTGGTACTTAAGGTTGTATGAATATTAATCTCATAACACGAAAAACACTTTAAACTGCTTACTTTTTTTTTTTTTTTCATTTCGGAAAGGTTTCACGAAAACTTGAATTTCATTGACATTTAATTAATCAAACGCGCTGTTAAAATTAAGTAGGAATTTGTTTCTATTCAAAATAAGAATTTTGAACACGGTTGTCAATTTTCACCAAGATCAACATTAATTAAGGCCTTCTTCTGTTTACACATAAAAAATGACACCAGTCTCTCCAACGATCTCCAATATGCAGCAACGAATAAACGTAATAGTCACGCAAACTTATAGCATTAGAATGAGTTCTTTGCCATCAAAACATGAAATGACTCAAATAATCTTGAATGTGTTCAAGAAATCAAACACGTGCAGTGGTCTGAAATTTTGCTCGCGACTGTAGTTTTTATTTACAGGTACCTACAAATTCTGTGGTGGAAAGAAGAAGTCTGTTAGCGCCACAAGTACGCCACAGACCTGAAATACCACCACAGAAGTCTGGACGATACGTCATACTCGAAGAATTTGAAATATAGCTAAACGGTGCCGAACCAAGTGACCCTCTCAGCTTCCCTGTCTCGGTATCTGGGGTGTTCCGGAAGGGTCTATTAGTGTCACAAGAACGCGATAGACGAGAAGAAACACCCGAGATATCCGAGACGCAGACGATAATATCCGAGGAAGCTGAAGAGTGAGGATTCAAGAGAAGATCATTCCATTTGCGTTCCAGAGAAAAGGAATTATTCTGTGGTGGAAAAAGAAGTCTGTTAGCGTCACATGTACGCCTTAGACCTGAAATACCACCACAGAAGTCTGGACGATACGTCATCCTCGAAGAATTTGAAAGATAGCTAAAAGTGCCGAACCAAGTGACCCTCTCAGCTTCCCTGTCTCGGGTATCTGGGGTGTTCCGGAAGGGTCTATTAGTGTCACAAGAACGCGATAGACGAGAAGAACACCCGAGATATCCGAGACGCAGACTATAATATTCGAGGAAGCTGAAGAGTGAGATTTAAGAGAAGATCATTCCATTTGAGTTCCAGAGAAAACGAAATCTGTGGTGCCCAGAATAAGTCTCTTCATGTCAAAAGCCTGCAACACACACCACAATTACTTTCCGGATAAAAAAAGATGACGTGGAAGGAAAATTATTTGCTTTAGGTGAGAAATATTTATTATGCTGTTCGTTCTATTTCTTTACTAAACTCAGTAATCAAAATTAAGAACCAGGCTCCAATTTCTTTTTTACAGGTGAGAGGTAATCTTTCTTTCCAAACAACACCTATATGCCTCAAGAGATCACATTTATTTCGAAATAATCTAAGGTCTTCAAATATGTGTGCAATCCGAAAATAATTGGATGAAATTTCGCCTGTTCTTTAAAAAGATTTATCCTTTTGATAAATTTTTTTTATATCTGCATTTTATTTTAATTCATTGCTATACACATATTTCTAAAAAGCGTTTTTTGCAGTCGTTTGCAAAATTTTAAGACCACCGTAAAAATTAATGTAGTTTTATAAATGCAATTCGGGACCGTTCCACCTACCACTCTTGCAGAAGATATCTTTACAGTTGTAGCGTTGAAAAATTTCACAGAATTTCACACTTTTCCTCCCCCTTTCCAATATATATTACAAGATTCAATGAGTAAAGTAGCAAAAAGACAAAAGTGAATATTATTGTGTATCAAACTATCGTTAATGCATTTATAGAAATAATAAATTTAATTTTTTCGAGTTGGTACTTAAGGTTGTATGAATATTAATCTCATAACACGAAAAACACTTTAAACTGCTTACTTTTTTTTTTCATTTTGGAAAGTTTTCACGAAAACTTGAATTTCATTGACTTTTAATTAATCAAACGCGCTGTTGATCATTAAGTAGGAATTTGTTTCCATTCAAAATTAGAATTTCGAGCATTGTTGTCAATTTTCACCTTGATCAACAGTAATTAATGCCTTATTTTCTTTACACATAAAAAATTACACCAGTCTCTCCAACGATTTCCAATATGCAGCTACCAATAAACGTAATAGTCACGCAAACTTATAGCATTACAATGAGTTCTTTGCCATCAAAACATGAAATGACTCATAAAATATTGAATGTGTTCAAGAACTCAAACACGTGCAGTGGTCTGAAATTTTGCTCGCGACTGTAGTTTTTATTTACAGGTACCTACAAATTCTGTGGTGGAAAGAAGAAGTCTGTTAGCGACACAAGTACGCACAGACCTGAAATACCACCACAGAAGTCTCGACGATACGTCATCCTCGAAGAATTTGAAAGATAGCTAAAAGTGCCGAACCAAGTGACCCTCTCAGCTTCCCTGTCTCGGGTATCTGGGGTGTTCCGGAAGGGTCTATTAGTGTCACAAGAACGCGATAGACGAGAAGAAACACCCGAGATATCCGAGACGCAGACTATAATATTCGAGGAAGCTGAAGAGTGAGGATTAAGAGAAGATCATTCCATTTGAGTTCCAGAGAAAACGAAATCTGTGGTGCCCAGAATAAGTCTCTTCATGTCAAAAGCATGCAACACACACCACAATTACTTTCCGGATAAAAAAAGGATGACATGGAAGGAAAATGATTTGCTTTAGGTGAGAATTATTTATTATGCTTCTTTCTATTACTTTACTAAACTCAGTAATCAAAATTAAGAACCAGGCTCCAATTTCTTTTTACAGGTGAGAGGTAATCTTTCTTTCCAAACAACACCTATATGCCTCAAGAGATCACATTGATTTCGAAACATTCTAAGGTCTTCAAATATGTGTGCAAATCCGAAAATAAAAGGATGAAATTTCGCCTGTTATTTAAAAAGTTTTATCCTTTTGATAAATTTTTTTTATATATCTGCCTTTTATTTTAATTCATTGCTATGCACATATTTCTAAAAAGCTTTTTTGCAGTCGTTTGCAAAATTTTAAGACCACCGTAAAAATTAATGTAGTTTTATAAATGCAATTCGGGACCAGTCCACCTACCACCCTTGCAGAAGATATATTTACAGTTGTAGCGTTGAAATATTACACAGAATTTCACACTTTTCCTCCCCCTTTCCAATATATATTACAAGATTCAATGAGTAAAGTAGCAAAAAGACAAAAGTGAATAATTGTGTATCAAACTATCGTTAATGCATTTATAGAAATAATAAATTAATTTTTTTCGAGTTGGTACTTAAGTTGTATAATATTTCTCATAACACGAAAACACTTTAACTGCTTACTTTTTTTTTCTTTTCGAAAGTTTTCACGAAAACTTGAATTTCATTGACATTTATTAATAAAACGCGCTGTTGACATTTAAGTAGGAATTTGTTTCCATTCAAAATTAGAATTTGAACATTGTTGTCAATTTTCCTGATCAACAGTAATTAAGGCCTTATTCTCTTTACACATAAAAAATTACACCAGTCTCTCCAACGAACTCCAATATGCAGCTACCAATAAACGTAATAGTCACGCAAACTTATAGCATTAGAATGAGTTCTTGCCATCAAAACATGAAATGACTCATAAAATCTTGAATGTGTTCAAGAACTCAAACACGTGCAGTGGTCTGAAATTTTGCTCGCGACTGTAGTTTTTATTTACAGGTACCTACAAATTCTGTGGTGGAAAGAAAGAAGTCTGTTAGCGACACAAGTACGCCACAGACCTGAAATACCACCAACAGAAGTCTGGACGATACGTCATCCTCGAAGAATTAAAAGATAGCTAAAAGTGCCGAACCAAGTGACCCCTCTCAGCTTCCCTGTCTCGGTATCTGGGGTGTTCCGGAAGGGTCTATTAGTGTCACAAGAACGGATAGACGAGAAGAAACACCCGAGATATCCGAGACGCAGACTATAATATTCGAGGAAGCTGAAGAGTGAGGATTTAAGAGAAGATCATTCCATTTGATTCCAAGAAAACGAAATCTGTGGTGCCCCGAATAAGTCTCTTCATGTCAAAAGCATGCAACACACACCACAATTACTTCCGGATAAAAAAAGGATGACGTGGAAGGGAAAATTATTTGCTTTAGGTGAGAAAATATTTATTATGCTGTTCGTTCTATTTCTTTACTAAACTCAGTAATCAAAATTAAGAACAGACTCCAATTTCTTTTTACAGGTGAGAGGTAATCTTTCTTCCAAACA
>BMAO01006628.1:0-14939 GCA_019973975.1 Trichonephila clavata
TCGTGGAAGTTAGAGGAAGTGACCAAGTTTGTCCTAAGTAAAATATTTGTGAGTTAAATTAGGTATGAGTAACATTATAAAAGATTCAGAATTGGTAATTTTTGTTCTTTTTTTTAATAATATTATTTAAGAAACATGCAAATTGTTTTATATGCAAAGGAACGAACAAATTAATGTTTCTCAGTATTAGATTACCTTTTGCATTCTGCATGAAAATAAAAACGTGTAATTGCAAGCTTTTACAGAAAATCATTACTACAATATTTTTTAATGTAATTTTTGCGAGTTTTCACATATGTTTTTTAACTAATATATGAGGTTATTTTATAGCATTGATATGATAACCTCGTCTTGGGAATGTACTGTGATACATGATTCTTTTTATTTCCAATGGTGGATTACAAGACTACTACAAACAAAGCAAGAAACACAGAAGATTGACAAATAACAAGAAACAAAAGAACACACAAGTCTATGAATCACACATTTTTGTGCCTAGCCTCCCAATATCTGCTCCACTTGGACCCAGAGTTGAGAGCACGGCAGCGTGCCAAATGAAGGTGACCATTTTTTCATTGGAGTCGCACAGTTTACAGAGGGGACTCTGGGTCATGCCTATCGTCTTGAAATGCTTGTATGAACAGTCGTAACCAGTAGCGCAGCGTTTCTCAAACTGTTGGGCGCGCTCCCTTAGGGGGCGTGATAATTCTACGAGGGCATATTAAAAAATCGAAAACAAAAGATTATTTTTTTTAAAAAAATTATAATTTACTGAAAGTAAACCAACAAAATACATTCTCATAATAAAAAATAAAATACACATTTACAACTGATTATAATACATTTATAAGTGTATCAGTACTGCACAATGTATTTTACAGTTAATTTAACAATACTAAATTAAAAACAACATTAATAATTACACTAGGCAACATCAAAAATGTTTCGGGCTCAAAAACAGTTTATTATGACGTATTTTGGCCCGCTAAAACACGAAAATCATATGAAAACTTCAGATTAGCTCTTATTTTCAAGAATCAGGACTCATTCTTAACCATAAATAGCTGTATTTTCCCCATCTTTACTTCCTGTGCACAATCTTTACGGTGTTCATTTAAGCTGGTAGATGGAAGCACTTCTCTCAGGATCGTTTTTTAACTTCTATGAAAGGCATGTAACAGCGCAACCTCTACATGCGTATTTTGAGTATCACTTAGAGCGTCAGTAGAACAAAGAAGACGATAGCCACGATTCCAAGTAACGATTTCCCCACAGACTACAAACAATCAGAATCGAGTGACCTCGTAAGAGATCTTGACTTGCCAAAACGGAAAGTAGATCATTCTGTCCCTTCTGTAGCAATGTAATCCATTCCTACCAGGCGTCAAAGGTAACAGAGCTCAGGACAAAGCTTCTTCATTTTTTTAGAAGAAAAGAACATGTAAGTTGCATGTATTGATGTCAACGGCTTGATGAATTTGATGAACATGAGTTATGTTCTAAATAACTGGAGGTTGCTTTATAGACTCTTCCAAGCTTAGTTTGAACACAGTATTTATCTACACACAATGGCACCTTCTTCCTTCCATTTCCATTGGACATTCCGTTCACGTAAGGACACTACATATGAAAATAGTAGAAATTTATACTTAATACACATTTCAGTACACAAACTTTGTTTTATTCAAAACCCTAAAGGCTTTTTTGATAAATTGAAGTATCAGTTTTGAATAAAAAAAAAAAAAAAAAAAAAATTTTTTATACATGATTCTCTCAAATGTATGTTATTTGTTGTAAAAACTGTTGCATGGAAATTAGCTCTATAATCATGCCCCTTTTAAGTTATGACTTTTTCTTAAAATTTTCCAAAAATCAAAAACTAAATGTTTTTTGGAATTTTTGGAAGTTTAACTATAAAAAATTAATAAAAAAAAGATTGAAAGAGCCTAGCAGCAGAAAAAACACCCCATGCACAGTTTTATGTAGTATATTATAAGGTACTAGGAAAAAATTTTTTTGAAAGAAAAGAGACATATTTAAAAAAGCCTTAGGGATTTAAAAAATGCTTAAAAAAGCTACAAAAATTTAATTTTACAAACATTTTGCAACAAATCAAAATTTTTTTGTATGGAATTATTATTAAATATTAACCTTTATGAAATACAATTAAAACCAACTATCAAATATCAAAAATAAAAAAATTGTGTAGATGGTACCATATCGCCTTAATATAGTATACACACATAGGAGACAACCAAAAAATTTTTAAAAATCCTTAAATTAAAAAATTTTGTGTAAATCGTACCATGCCAACTTAAAATGGGTTGCAGATGGCCTGATACTTTATGTAAAATTTAAAGGGTGTTTTTGTCTATTACATTTATATTTACGAGATATACCCTCTTCCAAAAAATATCCTTGAAAATCGTGTCGTATGTTCTTCTTCTCGTTATTTCGGGGGAACAGTTTCCTTTGTAAGCATCTATTTTAATTGATGAATAATAATATGTCAATCGTCCTCAAGGATTCATTGCGAATTGCAATTATACTCTCACTGCACCGCATATGGCAGTATCACTGTCTCCTGAACTAAATCCATAATTTCTAATTTTGTTAAATCCATAATGATATTGTTTTTATAATAAAATAATCAGTTAATGAGGATGTGAACCTATTTCAAAATATTATCAATTCATTTGAGGTATATAATTTGCTCATAAGCTATTGTTAATGCTTGTGGTTCAAGTAAACTAAAAGGTGCATAAATTTACACTCTATTTTTGTTCGAATTATTTTTTTAATATTATTTGTAGGGATAAGAGTAGTATTAAATATATATATAAATATAGGTAATTTCTTGTAAATATAATGAATGCAAATTAATTGGTAAAAAACATTAAATATTTATATTGCTTAGCTAAATATCATGTAAGTAATTAAAATAACAGCACAACAAAATCTAAACACAGGTTTATTAGTTCAAAGACCTGAAACCCTTAATATAAAAACCATTTTAAGACAACAGTTATTATTTAACCCATAATGTATTTCAGCTGAAAAATGGATAAAGAGAAATAACATACTAAAATAAAAGTATTATTCTCTATGTATCTAAAAAATTTCCAATACCATATAAATAAGTAAAAAAAAATTTTTCCTTTATCAAACGTAAAAACCCTGGAATTTTGGTGTTTTTGAAAAATATGGCATTTTATTAGTTTCAGGCATATCTCCAAACTTATGATTTAAAAAGTTTTACAGTTGTTTTAAAATCTCAGCGCACCTTTAGAAATGCAAAATAATTTTTACAAACTTTTAAGGGGTTTGTAAGTATCATATTTAACCTAAATAAAAGAAAAATTCCTAACAGAAGAGATGATTTAAGCGCTAAATTGCGTAAAATAACCCTCTCCTTAAACATTCCCGCCGGGACTGTTAATGGAGAAAGGCTGTATTTGGCCCATAGGCTACTAGGTTTGACACTCCTGAATTAAAAAAAATCTATCAATTCACGCAAAAGCTTTTGTAATGCTTCATTGATGGCAAAGTCATATTTTCCACCCAATGGACAACAAAAAACGTGAAAAAAATATCTCTGAAATATTATCCTTAATTTCATTAAACAAGAAAGAAAATTGCATTAACATGAAATGGCCCTAGGTGGAAATAAATAAAAGGTTCTTATAATATTAAATAAAATAAAAATTCATTTATACGGCTCTTAATGATGTATTTTATACACAATATAAAAAGGAGATCAAATAACATCCAAGAAAACAGTAAAAATATTTTGTTTCACACCTTTATTATAAAATGATAGAAAAATTGTGTTGTTCTTTATTGATCAATCATAAGCTGAAAAAAAAAAGTTCAGATTTATTTTAATTACGATGCTTAGCAGCAGAGACGCTTGCGGAATATTCTTTGTTTCGTCTTAGTTTCTATGTGAAGCTCTCCCACCGTCCATAATCAACGAAACCTAATTTGCGACTAAGTACAAAAAAAAAAATTAGAATCCTCGTAATTCAATAAAGTTCTACCTCACCCTCATTTGTCCAGCATCATGTTAAAAAGTTTAGGGAAAAGGTTTTTTTTAATGTATCGGATGTATCGCATGAAAAATGTGAATGAAGCAAAAAAAAAACGTGTTTGAAGAAAAAGCACCACCCCAAGGGTAAGAAGATACATAAGTAGCTGATATCCTTTTTAACTGATGAACTAAAAGATAAATCGTATACTTAAAATAAATATTGGAGTTTTAAAACGATGGAAGTTGGACTAAATAAGAATACAAATACGAGAGCATAAATTTATTTATTTCCTTTGGCATTTTTTAAGTCACTTATGCACAGTTGAATATCTTTTGATAAAAAAGAAAATTATGAATCTTTTTATCGGGGTTTAATGCAAAAAACATATAATTTCATAAAAACATATAATTACTATAAAAAAATCATGAGAAAGGAATGGAAATTCTAGACTCCTTTGATTTAAAAAGGTTAGAAAATATTGATTTTTAACTTTTTAAAAGTGTGAAAGTTATTACTAATTGAAAACGTAACATTATTGGATCTCAGATGGATTATATATATATATTACCTATATTAAAATTTTATTAATACTTTAAACTTGATTGTAAATTATTTTTAGATCAAATTTATAATATATGCGAATACATCTTATAAAGCTAATAGTGTCGAAAAGTTAATAGGGAGATATGAATGTGTTATGCTATAGGAAATAGCATGAATTCTTTCCTTTGTGTAAATGATGGTTTATGTTTCTATGTTTCTTTTACAAACGAGGTGTGTTCGGAAACTAAGTACCATTTTGTTCTACCGCAACGGTAGTCATAGTATCGGGGTTCAACTCTTGCGCACACGTGTCTCTGGTTGACTGTCAGTATAATGACGCTATTATAACCGGATTCTGTTGTTTTTACATGTTTAGAGAGCGTTCAAAATGTTTAAGAAGACTGCCGATCCAGCCGACTGTGAAGTACGTTCTGTAATCCATTTTTTGAATGCAAAGAATGTTAAGCCAAATGAAATTCATCCTCAACTCGTAGAGATTTACGGTGAAAATATAATGAGTCATGAAATGGTGAGAAAATGGGTTCGATAATTCTATTATGGGTGTACCAATGCCCATGCCGAAGCACGGAGGGGGTTGTCTTCTGTTGTCTATGATGGTTTGGTTGAAAAAGTGATTGAGAAATTTCATAAATACACATGGTTCACAATAAGATTGCTTTGTGATGAGTTTTCACAAAGAGCTCTTCTGCAATGATTCTTTTCTCTGGTGGCCTCTTTCTTTGAAAAAGTTTAGACAAGTTGGGGGGGGAGGGTTCCATATATTACAACTGTCTGAATAATGGTGGTAAGTATGTAGGAAAATTGTTTCCAACATGCTCTTTCATGTAAAAAGAAATTTTTATGTGGGCATTAAGTCGATCGCGATCGACCGGTGGACCGCCGAGACATTTTGGGGTGACCGCCTTGTCATAAGATCTTAGACGTGAATATTAAAAGAAACATAGGTGGTTGTCAAAATAATGGAAACACTTATGAATAAAAGTGACATTTTTTAATGTACTTCGTAAGCATTTAAGTATAACAATAGCTGTGCCAGATTATTTTTATAACTAAAAATGCATATCTTCTGGTAGTATTTGAAAGCTTTATTTAATTTCTGTTAGTCTTGGATTTTTTTTCAAAATCGTTAAATGTTGGACCTCTTAAATTTTCAAAGAGGTCAAATTGTGGGAGCTCGTCTAGCTGGAGCAAGTGTGATAGGAACATCCTAGTTTTTAGAGGTTTCTAGAGGTACGGTGTCTAAAGAGTCATGACTGCTTACCGACAGTGCAGCTCGGCAAAGCAAAATAGTGGACAGAAAGAGAAGCTCAGTGGAAGAGTTCGACGGGTATTGAAGCGGATTGTAACGTCTAAAATGCGAACAACTATAGCTAAAGTGACCACAGAGCTGTATCAGCATCTAGATTCTCCAGTGTCAATAATTGCAGTTAGAAGGCACCTTCATAAACAGAACATTTACGGTAGAGAAGCATTTCCCAAGCCACTTGTCTTTCAAAGATGCTAATGCCAAATATCATGTACAGTGGTGTCACACTCACAAAACCTGGTCGATTGATAAGAGGAAGAAAGAAATATACTCTGACGAATCTTCTTTCGCACTTTTCCCTACAACAGGACGGGTACACGTGGGCACCTGCGCAAGCGTATGATCGCGATTGTCTCTTTCTAGCTGTCAAGCATGGAGGTAGAACTGTCATAATGTGATGCATTTAGATTTTGTTTATGATATAACACTTAATGAAATGAACTTAAAATTACAAGGGAAAAATCAAACAATAGTAGAATTGATTGGATTTGTTAATACTTTCAAAAACAAGTTAAAGCTAATATCTTCTCAATTGCTGAAGAAAGGATTAAAAAATTTCAAATATATTTATAATGAGTTGGTTAAAAATGGAAGTACATGAAACAAAGAGAAATATCATGATGCAATAATAAAACTGCACCTCGAATTTGAGACACATTTTCAAGAATTTACTAGACTACGTAGAACCAATAGTTGCATTTATGTGTTGCACATTTGGCAATATGGATGTGAAAAATAAGAAAATTATGTTACATGTTTTCTTTATTTCTTTTGGAAACACGAATTTTTTCTCCTGTAAAAGGATTGTTTTTTAAAAGAATAACTTCTGAAACTTAATGGACGAAGTAAATTATCCCAGTTTTATGACGCTGCAATTCATTTAACTTCGTTCTTACACTCTACCTACCTGTATGAATCTACATTTTCAACGATAGATATAATTAAAGCAACATATCATTCCCATTTTCACAGACGACCACTTAGAATCCATTGAAAGATTAACAGTTAGTAATTATGTACCGAGATATTCAAAAGATTGGTACGGATAGTATATGCAGACTAAGTCTTCAACTGAGACTATACAAGAATAAACTTTAAATGAAAATCATTAATTTTTTTATGTATTTTGAATTGTTTGATATATAATAAATGCATTATTTGACATTATTAAATTTGTAGGTATAATTATTATTTTTGTGTTTTTTTGTTTTACTTAAAATATGGAGTTTTTAAAGAGTAAGTTTTTTTATTGCAGTTATGTAGGTTAGTACATATTCTGTATTTATTATTGTTTTTACATGGATATTGTTTTTCTTATCACAACTACGCCACAGAGTGGACCGCAACACCTTGAAAAAATTAGAAGTAGACCGTATCATGTAAAATCTGCCCACCTCTGCTTTAGATCGCTCCGAAGCAGTCGGTGCAATAAGTTCTCCTTTCATAGCTTATTGTTAAAATACATACATCGAAAAGTTATGCTTTACAATTGAATACGGGTATTTATCTGGCGTATTATCCTTAAATGACTTTATGTCACTACATTTTATCCACCGAATGATTTTTTTAAAAAAATATTATTTCCATTTTAACGGGAAAAAATATTCTTTCAAATAAAAATAGAAAAAGAAATACAAGTTGGAAAAAAAAGCTAACTCAAAAAAAAAAAAATATAATAATATTAATTTTTTCTCGAACAAAACGCTTTTCAAATAATAAAGAAAAAAATTCTAATTTCAATCGGAAATTAATAACACAAACTAAAGATAACATGATTTTAATGGATACTAATGGATGTTTCTTATTCCTAAGACAAATTCAATCATTCCGATGGCGAAATAAATTTCTTTCTATTTAATGAAAAAAATTAATTTCCTTAAACAACACACACACACACAATGAGATTTTTTACTGCACTTTTTTTTCGGATCATTGTTTTTGATTAACGCATCGTTAAAATAATTGCATGGAGATTTCTTAAGTTTATAATTTCACGACCTTTGATTATTTACTCGATTCATTGCATATTCGATGAATATTAAAATGTGTAAATGCATTAGAAGGATTTTTAGGGAAAACCGAGAAAAAAAAAGTTTTTCTATTACATAATAATAAGTGATTTTACAATTAACCTCTTAACTGTCATCGACGTATATATACGTCTCACGCAACATTTATGTTAGATGTCCTGGACGTATATATACGTCTTTCCAAAATTAAAATGACCTTGGCAATGTTTGAGAAGGATTTATATTTTCCAAAGAAAAATTTGCTTATTTAAGCCTTCTCTTTTCTTACAATACACTGTATACGTATGCCTATGTGTAAAACAGTGGCACTGGGGAGTGAATCGCTTAACTTTTAATCGACAATTAAGGAGTTAAGAGGCACAAAAAAAAAGAATCCTGGATGTAAGCAACTTGTTAAATAAAATTCAATTCTGATGGTAAATAGTACAAAATAATTTTGTGGCTATAACTCACGATAACATTTTTTCATAATTAAGACTTATAATTCCTTTAATCACTTATCAGTATCTTCTTATTTGTATGTAATGAATACATTCTTATTTGTGCATTCTCTTCCTTTGTTATGATGGCATTGGGAAGAATCTTTACGCGTACTTCGACTAACCCTCTTGGGTAATCTTTGGACTAACAATCACAACCAACCCTTTTGGAAGAAGAAACCGTGAATGCAGATCAGGTCAGTTATATATAGTATAGGTTTTCTAGCTAGTAAGTGAGATAGAGGAGAATAGATGATTAGATGGAGTTGCCTGGAGATTGAAATATTGACGATAAGGAAAGATATCTACCGATCAGGTATTAATTACATTGATATCGCGTTTCAGGTTTTAAATAGTAAAGATATTTAAGTGACGATTGGTCACATAACTACATTTTAATTCAAATATTAGAGTAGTGGACTGATCAAGATGGATCAATTTAATAGAAGTCTTCCCAGAATTCACGCCTCTCGTAGCAAAATTCCATCTGCTCTTTATAGGAACATCTCATCCTATTTGATTAATTGTATTGTGTCTGAGATAATAAGTGTGCTGAATAAATAGATAAAAAGTATTATGTCGAGTCGTCCTTCACTACCTTCCCCACCTCTAGCTGGGTCTAGAGAAGGTCCAGAGTGTTACAACATTATTTACAAAACGCAAGCAGAGAGAAAAAATGATAATTATCACGTTAAATATTATTGAAGCACAATTTTCAAAATGTGGTAAATCAAATGAAAATTAACAATGGGCCAATTCATGATGGTCTCATGATAAATACCATCGCGTGTTCTCCACTGGAATCAAAACTGATATTAAACTTGTAATTAATGTTCTATTTGTAAAATTTAGATACATTTTTATTTTGATAAGTATGTAAAAATGAATAAGTATGATGATTCTTCAAATTTTTTTCTAAATAATAACAATTGCTATGCTTTTATTTTTAATCAAGTGCCCTTTGTTTCCCTTTGTGTTTTATTGCCAAAAATGTACTCTTCTGCAAAAAGCAAAAGTTGGCGAAAACAAAGGGTATGAACTGATAGACTTGAAAGATTTGATTGTATTTATGAGGGACTAGAACATCACAAAATTTATGAATTGATTTGGCTAGAAACACGCGATTGCAGTTATGTGATTATGACGTCACATGAATTTAGCCCATTGAATCCCATATATCTAATTTAACAGAGTTTTTATATTATGATAAATATTAGTTTATAGACAAACATCTCATCTAAGGAATTAAAACAATGATCTTTAAATTAGGGCAGTGCTGCCCAATCGACGGAGACCGGTTAACGTTTGATAATTTTACCTCGGTCAATGAAGATGAGGGGGATTTTGATTGTTTATGTTTTAGATTGTTTTGATTTAATAATTTTAATTTTATTGTATTTAAATATGCCTTCAGAAAAAATACAGTAACACCAAGAAATGAATATAAACCACTTAACCTGGAATAAAAAGGGATTTTATTGAAAGTCACACAAACAATTCGAAAGAAATACTGCAGTAAATAAAATAGAAACAATTTAATATTCCTTGAGCGCTGGTACCATTTGATCTACGGACCGGTACTGGTCTACAGCCCAGGGGCTGGGGCAACTGAATTAGAGTAGGCAGAATAATATAAATATGTGAAATATAAGCCAAATCGCCCTAAAATCTCCATTAAAATATTTAGAATAACATCTAAAATTTTTTATGTTCAGATTAAAAGTGATGTTAGAAAACTGCTTTATACGAAGTACACTGATGAATTAATGATCACTTTTTATTTATTTAGATTAATAAATGCTTTTTAAGATAATTTTGTCAGTACCTCACATATTTTCAAGGTTAAATGCTTTGTGTTTCTATAAACGCTATCTATAACTTCAAATCACAAAAGCAAATATTTACTAAGGTATTTATTCCTACAATATCCAAAAACAGTAGACACGCAGAATTGTGTAAATAACACATTTTAATGTATTGTGTATAATTATTCAATATTAATATTCCCATCTGAGACATTTGTACGCATTGGATATTTATGTCGTATTATATGTAGGTAAATATTATTCATATATTATTTGCTTGCATTAAATGTTTACTTATTTACAAATGAAATTGAAAATTCAATCGATAACTTTCACATAAGCATTCTCTATCTAAATTAGGGGTTTCCAAACTACGGCCGGAAGGCCAATAAACGCCCACGCAAACGGCACCGATCCGGACCGAAACAGTGTATTCCGATTACATTCAGATAAGCAAATCATACAAATCAATTAAGAAAAATAATAACTAGCATGTGTAATAAAACTCAACATTGTAACTGTTAATTGGATATAAGAATTTTTCCTAAAAGCTTCCAATTAGTGATATGCGTAGGCAATTCATATAATGAATATAATAATAATTATGATTAATGAAATTTCCGTTAACGTAACTTTCCACTAACTATTGTTGGCAGTTATGGATCTGTTTACTCAGAATGATTTCAAATACTCATCAGTTAACATGAATCTGTAAATATTTTCGAATATTTCATTTAGGAGAATTTTTTTAACACAGAAAAGTAGTTCCTAAAACCGAGAAAAAGCCATGAGAGTATGTATATAACTAATTAAAGCGAGTGGGAGACTTATAACATTTCAACATTATGAATCTAAATATTTTTGCTTAAAAATATTGCTACACTGTAAGCAAGTCATTTTAATTTGAAGGATTTCTACGTGGGCGTTAAAACTCCCCCAAATATCGGTGTTTACTATTGCAGCGAAATGCGAAAGATTCAAAATGTGCTTTTAAAGCACACAAAGCTAAAATAGCAAATCTACAGGAAACGCAATCACAGTTTGCTGATGGAGTGTTTGGTATGTGTATTTAAATAAGTAAAATATTTTGTGTGTGTGTGTGAGAGAGAGAGAGAGTAATTGGGACTGCCAAAACTGTTTATTTTATTGAAATGTACTTAATTTGAGTGTATAAATCAAGTTGAAGTTGGTTTTCTACTTTTTAGTTTTAAATTAAGATCATTCTTATACTTCGTTATATCTGTTTAAAATAATTACTTCCACAAAAAACCTCTATTGCCTTGCAATTCATAAATAGAACATTTCCTTTAATTCAAGAAACTTTTGTTTGTTGCTCAGGGGTAAAAAATTCACATAAGAACTTTCCCGCATAAATGCTTATTTATAATGTATTATAAACTTTTTTGTGCTAAACACACGTAGCAAAATAGAATATCTATTAAGACACACGTACAAACATAGCTTGTAGTTAAAGATTCCAATGATAAATGTTAGTACCGGTCTAACTAAACTAATTAAAATATTATGCAGCAAAAACGTTTTATTTTATATATACTTCAGCAAAACGGAACTTCATTTCACGAAATATATCTCATTTGTAAGATCTATTTGCAAGTATTTTTTGTCATAAATTAATCTAGTGAATTGTGCTTTGTTATCAATAAACTTAAATTCAGATATTGATCAGTAAAACAAGGGCTGTGGGTAGCCTAGTGGTTAGAGCATCGGACTCCAGACCAGAACGCCTGAGTTTAATGCCACCAAATAACCTCCGAGTACACACGGAGTATGTGCTCGTTAAATTAGTGGGTCCGAAAGTTCTGTGGGCGGTTGTAGCAGAAACCGGAGATCGGAGAATATTTCCCTCCCCTCCAGTTCTATGCCTGAACAGTGGAGGTGGAGATAGGTGGGTCGCCATCTATCGTGTAGAAGTCCTAACTATCTCTCGGGTTCTGGCAACTTTCATTCCTTCCCTTCGGGAAGGACACGACAACAACATCAGTAAAACAAAAAGTCAATTTCTTTGTACCATAATTTACTTGCTTGGAGATTTTGAGCCTTACATATCCAAGCTCTGTTTTCCTTTATTAAAACCACTGTTTTATTCGCATTTTGTAAAATCTCACATTTTGAAGTAAGTTGTTATTAAAAATAGTATCATGTGCCATTATCATAAATCGAGTAAGAAAAATCCACGTCATTTCAAAATATCACATATAATAAATTCACATGCCACTGCAAGTTGCCATGCCATTGCCAAGTCGAGTATAAGAATCCACATGCCATTGTATTAAGTCGTGTATAAGAAATACATATGTCATTTAAATAGATCACATATTTTATTTAGCTGGTTTGAAGCATTTTTTAAACATTTTATATATTTCATTTTCATAGATTTCTATTAAACTTATCAACCAATATTTAAAAAAATAATTATGTGCTTAGGCAACAAAACAACCCAGGCATTTATATCAGAAAAAATGCCACTTGATATTTGCATTTGGAACATGAAATCTTCATCCTTATAGATCATTGATTTAAACGCGATTTTTTTCTTCTTTTTTTTTTACTTAAGAAGAGAGACTGAAATGTTTACGGTCCAGAATGTCTACCCTCAAGCTATGGAAGTTAGTCTTACTACACCGATAAAAATATTTAAAAAAAACCACGTCATATCATCAAATGTGTCAGTAAAATGTGTGCCAAAATGATTATTTTTTCGATTTATCTGCATTTATGTACCCATATCACGTCTGAAATTATTCGTGCCTCGCGTGAAGAAGTTGCTCTGAAATTTGTGAGGGAATTTTGTGAAAATCTGACTTTCAGATAGCAAATGGCTCTGTATAAAAATAAATTGAAGAATTTTGAAGTAAGTAGAATTTTTTATTTAATATTTTCTTCATCCGCACAAATTTACGTTAGAAATATCGTAAACCTTTTATTTGTTCAAATTACCCCATTTTCTTGTTAATTACAGTAATATTTTCTTAAGTTAAATTTTATTTCAAATTAAAGCTTAATTTTCCGAGTGTTCTTTTATAAGTACCATATTATGAAAGCATTCTGTACTCGTAATTATTTCACTTCCTTGTCAATAAATTTGTGATATATTTTTGCATTTGTTTGAAAGTGTTTGAAGAATCATAGTGTTTTTTTTTAAAGTTATTACTATTTAAAAAATGTTATCCTGAATCTCGGAAAGAGGAATGAGGCATATTTTACAGAAAAATAATGGAATTTTTTTATGAATCTTTCATTTATAATTAGATTAAAACTTTTTAAGAAATGAAATTGTGACCCTATAAGACTGGCTGATTGATTGAATGGGTGACGGATCTATACGGTTCCTTTCACTAACTCCTTGAGGATTCTCTTAGGACAAGCATTCTTACAACCAACTTTCCCCGAGGACAGGGAAACGTGATTATGCAAATTAAGTTTAATATATATATTCTGTATTCGCGAGTTTTAAAAAGTTAGTGAAGTGAGAATCGAAGGTTAGTGAAGTGAGAATTGAAAATTAATGAAGTAAGGGTAGTTCGGATGTGAAGTGAACTAATGAGTAGCTAGTAATTCGGCAGTAATACGAAAATAGTGTACGACGCGTGAAGTTGGAATCTCGAAGAAGTGCTTAAGTCAACTACATATTAGTGTTCAAAGCCACCACGAATAGTTAAAAGGATTGCTAGAATTCAGGTACTGTAATTTTAGTTTAAATAGAAGTTAGAGACTTAAATCAATCTTTGTATAAGTTATCGTAAGGCTAGATTCTCATTATCGTATATATTGTCCCCACTTTACCTTGTCTTACCTTAAGTCCTCTAGTTGATCAAATTTATCTTAATAAGAGTGTGATTTGTGTCTGTGTTAAATATAGAGATAAATAAATAAGTTCATCATGTCGTCTGATCATTTAGTTCCTCCTACACATCTAACAAGGTTAGAGGGAAGAAGAAATAATAATTCTTTACAAATGTTAAAGTCGCACTCAGCAGCTACACGAGGGGGACTGACCTCTTAAATTTAAAATTTCGTAAAGGGATGAAGACAATATCTGAGTCGGCCTCCCATTCTTCAACCTTCCAAACCCCGCAAAGTAATTAGCTTGAACCAAGACAGATTTAACATGTATAAATCCCTCTTATGGCAGACCTTTAGTGATGCCAATACTTAAATTCACGATTTGGACAGTAACAACGCCAGCTACAAGTTCGTGACTCAATTATAGTGATCACGTGAATCTATTGGGCATCAAATCAATCAATTAAGAGACACGTCAGTAGTAGAACAGGGGTCGGCACTTACGGCACGGGTGCCACATGTGGTACACGAAACAATTCTCAGCTCCACTCTACACTACTGTAGTTTTTGAGTGAATGGAAGTTGATAAATTTATACTGGGCCTTATTTGACCAACACCTTCAGAATTATGAACATTTACCGATTTAGGAATAAATCTGAAAGATAACTCTTATAAAAATAAATTTACATATATTTTTAAAATTATTGATTGTCATTGTCAGAGAGATTTAAGGTGACATAATACCCAAAAAACCATCAAATTATTGAATTTTTTTCTTATTGGCTTATACGATATATCGAATCATTATAAACATGCGTCCTTCCACTAACCCTCTGGGGAATTCTTTCGGGTCAGCATTTTCAGCCAATCTTCTCCGGAAACCAGAAAACGTGATATGCAAATTAAGTTAAAAAAATAT
>BMAO01006629.1:0-19517 GCA_019973975.1 Trichonephila clavata
TGTTCATGACGTCTCCCCTGCCAAATATCCAAAAAATGTGAAATTTTATTATTGCAATAACTTTTGATCTAATTGAAAATTTTGAAAAGCGCTACATGTATTCGTGATCAGCGTCGGATTTTAAATAAGAAAATTGAGTTTGGTTGGAATAGGAGTTAGAAATTTTTTCCCTGTTCATGACGTCTCCCCTGCCAAATATCCAAAAAATGTGAAATTTTATTATTGCAATAACTTTTGATCTAATTGAAATTTTGAAAAGCGCTACATGTATTCGTGATCAGCGTCGGATTTTAAATAAGAAAATTGAGTTTGGCTGGAATAGGAGTTAGAAAATTTTTTCCCTGTTCATGACGTCTCCCCTGCCAAATATCCAAAAAAATGTGAAATTTATTATTGCAATAACTTTTGATCTAATTGAAATTTTGAAAAGCGCTACATGTATTCGTGATCAGCGTCGGATTTTAAATAAGAAAATTGAGTTTGGTTGGAATAGGAGTTAGAAATTTTTTCCCTGTTCATGACGTCTCCCCTGCCAAATATCCAAAAAATGTGAAATTTTATTATTGCAATAACTTTTGATCTAATTGAAATTTGAAAAGCGCTACATGTATTCGTGATCAGCGTCGGATTTTAAATAAGAAAATTGAGTTTGGTGGAATAGGAGTTAGAAATTTTTTCCCTGTTCATGACGTCTCCCCTGCCAAATATCCAAAAAATGTGAAATTTTTTATTGCAATAACTTTTGATCTAATTGAAATTTTGAAAAAGCGCTACATGTATTCGTGATCAGCGTCGGATTTTAAATAAGAAAATTGAGTTTGGCTGGAATAGGAGTTAGAAATTTTTTCCCTGTTCATGACGTCTCCCCTGCCAAATATCCAAAAAATGTGAAATTTTATTATTGCAATAACTTTTGATCTAATTGAAATTTTGAAAAGCGCTACATGTATTCGTGATCAGCGTCGGATTTTAAATAAGAAAATTGAGTTTGGTTGAATAGGAGTTAGAAATTTTTTCCCTGTTCATGACGTCTCCCCTGCCAAATATCCAAAAAATGTTGAAATTTTATTATTGCAATAACTTTTGATCTAATTGAAATTTTGAAAAGCGCTACATGTATTCGTGATCAGCGTCGGATTTTAAATAAGAAAATTGAGTTTGGCTTGGAATAGGAGTTAGAAATTTTTTCCCTGTTCATGACGTCTCCCCTGCCAAATATCCAAAAAATGTGAAATTTTATTATTGCAATAACTTTTGATCTAATTGAAATTTTGAAAAGCGCTACATGTATTCGTGATCAGCGTCGGATTTTAAATAAGAAAATTGAGTTTGGTCTGAATAGGAGTTAGAAATTTTTTCCCTGTTCATGACGTCTCCCCTTGCCAAATATCCAAAAAATGTGAAATTTTATTATTGCAATAACTTTTGATCTAATTGAAATTTTGAAAAGCGCTACATGTATTCGTGATCAGCGTCGGATTTTAAATAAGAAAATTGAGTTTGGTGGAATAGGAGTTAGAAATTTTTTCCCTGTTCATGACGTCTCCCCTGCCAAATATCCAAAAAATGTGAAATTTTATTATTGCAATAACTTTTGATCTAATTGAAATTTTGAAAAGCGCTACATTGTATTCGTGATCAGCGTCGGATTTTAAATAAGAAAATGAGTTTGGTTGGAATAGGAGTTAGAAATTTTTTCCCTGTTCATGACGTCTCCCTGCCAAATATCCAAAAAATGTGAAATTTTATTATTGCAATAACTTTTGATCTAATTGAAATTTTGAAAAGCGCTACATGTATTCGTGATCAGCGTCGGATTTTAAATAAGAAAATTGAGTTTGGTTGATAGGAGTTAGAAATTTTTTTCCCTGTTCATGACGTCTCCCCTGCCAAATATCCAAAAAAATGTGAAATTTTTATTATTGCAATAACTTTTGATCTAATTGAAATTTTGAAAAGCGCTACATGTATTCGTGATCAGCGTCGGATTTTAAATAAGAAAATTGAGTTTGGCTGGAATAGGAGTTAGAAATTTTTTCCCTGTTCATGACGTCTCCACTGCCAAATATCCAAAAAAATGTGAAATTTTATTATTGCAATAACTTTTGATCTAATTGAAATTTTGAAAAGCGCTACATGTATTCGTGATCAGCGTCGGATTTTAAATAAGAAAATTGAGTTTGGCTGGAATAGGAGTTAGAAATTTTTTCCCTGTTCATGACGTCTCCCCTGCCAAATATCCAAAAAATGTGAAATTTTATTATTGCAATAACTTTTGATCTAATTGAAATTTTGAAAAGCGCTACATGTATTCGTGATCAGCGTCGGATTTTAAATAAGAAAATTGAGTTTGGCTGGAATAGGAGTTAGAAATTTTTTCCCTGTTCATGACGTCTCCCCTGCCAAATATCCAAAAAATGTGAAATTTTATTATTGCAATAACTTTTGATCTAATTGAAATTTTGAAAAGCGCTACATGTATTCGTGATCAGCGTCGGATTTTAAATAAGAAAATTGAGTTTGGCTGAATAGGAGTTAGAAATTTTTTCCCTGTTCATGACGTCTCCCCTTGCCAAATATCCAAAAAATGTGAAATTTTATTATTGCAATAACTTTTGATCTAATTGAAATTTTGAAAAGCGCTACATGTATTCGTGATCAGCGTCGGATTTTAAATAAGAAAAATGAGTTTGGCTGGAATAGGAGTTAGAAATTTTTTCCCTGTTCATGACGTCTCCCCTGCCAAATATCCAAAAAATGTGAAATTTTATTATTGCAATAACTTTTGATCTAATTGAAATTTTGAAAAGCGCTACATGTATTCGTGATCAGCGTCGGATTTTAAATAAGAAAATTGAGTTTGGCTGGAATAGGAGTTAGAAATTTTTTCCCTGTTCATGACGTCTCCCCTGCCAAATATCCAAAAATGTGAAATTTTATTATTGCAATAACTTTTGATCTAATGAAATTTTGAAAAGCGCTACATGTATTCGTGATCAGCGTCGGATTTTAAATAAGAAAATTGAGTTTGGCTTGGAATAGGAGTTAGAAATTTTTTTCCCTGTTTCATGACGTCTCCCCTGCCAAATATCCAAAAAATGTGAAATTTTATTATTGCAATAACTTTTGATCTAATTGAAATTTTGAAAAGCGCTACATGTATTCGTGATCAGCGTCGGATTTTAAATAAGAAAATTGAGTTTGGCTGGAATAGGAGTTAGAAATTTTTCCCTGTTCATGACGTCTCCCCTCCCAAATATCCAAAAAATTGTGAAATTTTTATTGCAATAACTTTTGATCTAATTGAAATTTTGAAAAGCGCTACATGTATTCGTGATCAGCGTCGGATTTTAAATAGAAAATTGAGTTTGGTGGAATAGGAGTTAGAAATTTTTTCCCTGTTCATGACGTCTCCCCTGCCAAATATCCAAAAAATGTGAAATTTTATTATTGCAATAACTTTGATCTAATTGAAATTTTGAAAAAGCGCTACATGTATTCGTGATCAGCGTCGGATTTTAAATAAGAAAATTGAGTTTGGCTGGAATAGGAGTTAGAAATTTTTTCCCTGTTCATGACGTCTCCCCTGCCAAATATCCAAAAAATGTGAAATTTTATTATTGCAATAACTTTTGATCTAATTGAAATTTTGAAAAGCGCTACATGTATTCGTGATCAGCGTCGGATTTTAAATAAGAAAATTGAGTTTGGCTGGAATAGGAGTTAGAAATTTTTCCCTGTTCATGACGTCTCCCCTGCCAAATATCCAAAAAATGTGAAAATTTTATTATTGCAATAACTTTTGATCTAATTGAAATTTTGAAAAGCGCTACATGTATTCGTGATCAGCGTCGGATTTTAAATAAGAAAATTGAGTTTGGCTGGAATAGGAGTTAGAAATTTTTTCCCTGTTCATGACGTCTCCATGCCAAATATCCAAAAAATGTGAAATTTTATTATTGCAATAACTTTTGAATCTAATTGAAATTTTGAAAGCGCTACATGTATTCGTGATCAGCGTCGGATTTTAAATAAAGAAAATTGAGTTTGGCTGGAATAGGAGTTAGAAATTTTTTCCCTGTTCATGACGTCTCCCCTGCCAAATATCCAAAAAATGTGAAATTTATTATTGCAATAACTTTTGATCTAATTGAAATTTTGAAAAGCGCTACATGTATTCGTGATCAGCGTCGGATTTTAAATAAGAAAATTGAGTTTGGTTGGAATAGGAGTTAGAAATTTTTTCCCTGTTCATGACGTCTCCCCTGCCCAAATATCCAAAAAATGTGAAATTTATTATTGCAATAACTTTTGATCTAATTGAAATTTGAAAAGCGCTACATGTATTCGTGATCAGCGTCGGATTTTAAATAAGAAAATTGAGTTTGGCTGGAATAGGAGTTAGAAATTTTTTCCCTGTTCATGACGTCTCCCTGCCAAATATCCAAAAAATGTGAAATTTTATTATTGCAATAACTTTTGATCTAATTGAAATTTTGAAAAGCGCTACATGTATTCGTGATCAGCGTCGGATTTTAAATAAGAAAATGAGTTTGGCTGGAATAGGAGTTAGAAATTTTTTCCCTGTTCATGACGTCTCCCCTGCCAAATATCCAAAAAATGTGAAATTTTATTATTGCAATAACTTTTGATCTAATTGAAATTTTGAAAAGCGCTACATGTATTCGTGATCAGCGTCGGATTTTAAATAAGAAAAGTGAGTTTGGCTGGAATAGGAGTTAGAAATTTTTCCCTGTTCATGACGTCTCCCCTGCCAAATATCCAAAAAATGTGAAATTTTATTATTGCAATAACTTTGATCTAATTGAAATTTTGAAAAGCGCTACATGTATTCGTGATCAGCGTCGGATTTTAAATAAGAAAATTGAGTTTGGCTGGAATAGGAGTTAGAAATTTTTCCCTGTTCATGACGTCTCCCCTGCCAAATATCCAAAAAATGTGAAATTTTATTATTGCAATAACTTTTGATCTAATTGAAATTTTGAAAAGCGCTACATGTATTCGTGATCAGCGTCGGATTTTAAATAAGAAAATTGAGTTTGGTGGAATAGGAGTTAGAAATTTTTTCCCTGTTCATGACGTCTCCCCTGCCAAATATCCAAAAAATGTGAAATTTTATTATTGCAATAACTTTTGATCTAATTGAAATTTTGAAAAGCGCTACATGTATTCGTGATCAGCGTCGGATTTTAAATAAGAAAATTGAGTTTGGCTGGAATAGGAGTTAGAAATTTTTTCCCTGTTCATGACGTCTCCCCTGCCAAATATCCAAAAAATGTGAAATTTTATTATTGCAATAACTTTTGATCTAATTGAAATTTTGAAAAGCGCTACATGTATTCGTGATCAGCGTCGGATTTTAAATAAGAAAATTGAGTTTGGCTGGAATAGGAGTTAGAAATTTTTTCCCTGTTCATGACGTCTCCCCTGCCAAATATCCAAAAAATGTGAAATTTTATTATTGCAATAACTTTTGATCTAATTGAAATTTTGAAAAGCGCTACATGTATTCGTGATCAGCGTCGGATTTTAAATAAGAAAATTGAGTTTGGTTGGAATAGAGTTAGAAATTTTTTCCCTGTTCATGACGTCTCCCCTGCCAAATATCCAAAAAATGTGAAAATTTTATTATTGCAATAACTTTTGATCTAATTGAAATTTTGAAAAAGCGCTACATGTATTCGTGATCAGCGTCGGATTTTAAATAAGAAAATTGAGTTTGGTGAATAGGAGTTAGAAATTTTTTCCCTGTTCATGACGTCTCCCCTGCCAAATATCCAAAAAATGTGAAATTTTATTATTGCAATAACTTTTGATCTAATTGAAATTTTGAAAAGCGCTACATGTATTCGTGATCAGCGTCGGATTTTAAATAAGAAAATTGAGTTTGGCTGAATAGGAGTTAGAAATTTTTTCCCTGTTCATGACGTCTCCCCTGCCAAATATCCAAAAAATGTGAAATTTTATTATTGCAATAACTTTTGATCTAATTGAAATTTTGAAAAGCGCTACATGTATTCGTGATCAGCGTCGGATTTTAAATAAGAAAATGAGTTTGGCTTGAATAGGAGTTAGAAATTTTTTCCCTGTTCATGACGTCTCCCCTGCCAAATATCCAAAAAATGTGAAATTTTATTATTGCAATAACTTTTGATCTAATTGAAATTTTGAAAAGCGCTACATGTATTCGTGATCAGCGTCGATTTTAAATAAGAAAATTGAGTTTGGTTGGAATAGGAGTTAGAAATTTTTTCCCTGTTCATGACGTCTCCCCTGCCAAAATATCCAAAAAAATGTAAATTTTATTATTGCAATAACTTTTTGATCTAATTGAAATTTTGAAAAGCGCTACATGTATTCGTGATCAGCGTCGGATTTTACATAAGAAAATTGAGTTTGGTTGAATAGGAGTTAGAAATTTTTCCCTGTTCATGACGTCTCCCCTGCCAAATATCCAAAAAATGTGAAATTTTATTATTGCAATAACTTTTGATCTAATTGAAATTTTGAAAAGCGCTACATGTATTCGTGATCAGCGTCGGATTTTAAATAAGAAAATTGAGTTTGGTTGAATAGGAGTTAGAAATTTTTCCCTGTTCATGACGTCTCCCCTGCCAAATATCCAAAAAATGTGAAATTTTATTATTGCAATAACTTTTGATCTAATTGAAATTTTGAAAAGCGCTACATGTATTCGTGATCAGCGTCGGATTTTAAATAAGAAAATTGAGTTTGGCTGGAATAGGAGTTAGAAATTTTTTCCCTGTTCATGACGTCTCCCCTGCCAAATATCCAAAAAATGTGAAATTTTATTATTGCAATAACTTTTGATCTAATTGAAATTTTGAAAAGCGCTACATGTATTCGTGATCAGCGTCGGATTTTAAATAAGAAAATTGAGTTTGGCTGGAATAGGAGTTAGAAATTTTTTCCCTGTTCATGACGTCTCCCCTGCCAAATATCCAAAAAATGTGAAATTTTATTATTGCAATAACTTTTGATCTAATTGAAATTTTGAAAAGCGCTACATGTATTCGTGATCAGCGTCGGATTTTAAATAAGGAAAATTGAGTTTGGCTTGGAATAGGAGTTAGAAATTTTTTCCCTGTTCATGACGTCTCCCCTGCCAAATATCCAAAAAATGTGAAATTTTATTATTGCAATAACTTTTGATCTAATTGAAATTTTGAAAAGCGCTACATGTATTCGTGATCAGCGTCGGATTTTAAATAAGAAAATTGAGTTTGGTTGGAATAGGAGTTAGAAATTTTTTCCCTGTTCATGACGTCTCCCCTGCCAAATATCCAAAAAATGTGAAATTTTATTATTGCAATAACTTTTGATCTAATTGAAATTTTGAAAAGCGCTACATGTATTCGTGATCAGCGTCGGATTTTAAATAAGAAAATTGAGTTTGGCTGGAATAGGAGTTAGAAATTTTTTCCCTGTTCATGACGTCTCCCCTGCCAAATATCCAAAAAAATGTGAAATTTTATTATTGCAATAACTTTTGATCTAATTGAAATTTTGAAAAGCGCTACATGTATTCGTGATCAGCGTCGGATTTTAAATAAGAAAATTGAGTTTGGCTGGAATAGGAGTTAGAAATTTTTTCCCTGTTCATGACGTCTCCCCTGCCAAATATCCAAAAAATGTGAAATTTTATTATTGCAATAACTTTTGATCTAATTGAAATTTTGAAAAGCGCTACATGTATTCGTGATCAGCGTCGGATTTTAAATAAGAAAATTGAGTTTGGTTGGAATAGGAGTTAGAAATTTTTTCCCTGTTCATGACGTCTCCCCTGCCAAATATCCAAAAAATGTGAAATTTTATTATTGCAATAACTTTTGATCTAATTGAAATTTTGAAAAGTGCTACATGTATTCGTGATCAGCGTCGGATTTTAAATAAGAAAATTGAGTTTGGCTGGAATAGGAGTTAGAAATTTTTCCCTGTTCATGACGTCTCACCTGCCAAATATCCAAAAAATGTGAAATTTTATTATTGCAATAACTTTTGATCTAATTGAAATTTTGAAAAGCGCTACATGTATTCGTGATCAGCGTCGGATTTTAAATAAGAAAATGAGTTTGGCTTGAATAGGAGTTAGAAATTTTTTCCCTGTTCATGACGTCTCCCCTGCCAAATATCCAAAAAATGTGAACATTTTTTATTGCAATAACTTTTGATCTAATTGAAATTTTGAAAAGCGCTACATGTATTCGTGATCAGCGTCGGATTTTAAATGAGAAAATTGAGTTTGGTTGGAATAGGAGTTAGAAATTTTTTCCCTGTTCATGACGTCTCCCATGCCAAATATCCAAAAAATGTGAAATTTTATTATTGCAATAACTTTTGATCTAATTGAAATTTTGAAAAGCGCTACATGTATTCGTGATCAGCGTCGGATTTTAAATAAGAAAATTGAGTTTGGTTGGAATAGGAGTTAGAAATTTTTTCCCTGTTCATGACGTCTCCCCTGCCAAATATCCAAAAAATGTGAAATTTTATTATTGCAATAACTTTTGATCTAATTGAAATTTTGAAAAGCGCTACATGTATTCGTGATCAGCGTCGGATTTTAAATAAGAAAATTGAGTTTGGCTGGAATAGGAGTTAGAAATTTTTTCCCTGTTCATGACGTCTCCCCTGCCAAATATCCAAAAAATGTGAAATTTTATTATTGCAATAACTTTTGATCTAATTGAAATTTTGAAAAGCGCTACATGTATTCGTGATCAGCGTCGGATTTTAAATAAGAAAATTGAGTTTGGTTGAATAGGAGTTAGAAATTTTTTCCCTGTTCATGACGTCTCCCCTGCCAAATATCCAAAAAATGTGAAATTTTATTATTGCAATAACTTTTGATCTAATTGAAATTTTGAAAAGCGCTACATGTATTCGTGATCAGCGTCGGATTTTAAATAAGAAAAGTGAGTTTGGTTGGAATAGGAGTTAGAAATTTTTTCCCTGTTCATGACGTCTCCCCTGCCAAATATCCAAAAAATGTGAAATTTTATTATTGCAATAACTTTTGATCTAATTGAAATTTTGAAAAGCGCTACATGTATTCGTGATCAGCGTCGGATTTTAAATAAGAAAATTGAGTTTGGTTGGAATAGGAGTTAGAAATTTTTTCCCTGTTCATGACGTCTCCCATGCCAAATATCCAAAAAATGTGAAATTTTATTATTGCAATAACTTTTGATCTAATTGAAATTTTGAAAAGCGCTACATGTATTCGTGATCAGCGTCGGATTTTAAATAAGAAAATTGAGTTTGGCTGGAATAGGAGTTAGAAATTTTTTCCCTGTTCATGACGTCTCCCCTGCCAAATATCCAAAAAATGTGAAATTTTATTATTGCAATAACTTTTGATCTAATTGAAATTTTTGAAAAGCGCTACATGTATTCGTGATCAGCGTCGGATTTTAAATAAGAAAATTGAGTTTGGTTTGAATAGGAGTTAGAAATTTTTTCCCTGTTCATGACGTCTCCCCTGCCAAATATCCAAAAAATGTGAAATTTTTTATTGCAATAACTTTTGATCTAATTGAAATTTTGAAAAGCGCTACATGTATTCGTGATCAGCGTCGGATTTTAAATAAGAAAATTGAGTTTGGTTGGCATAGGAGTTAGAAATTTTTTCCCTGTTCATGACGTCTCCCCTTCCAAATATCCAAAAAATGTGAACATTTTTTATTGCAATAACTTTTGATCTAATTGAAATTTTGAAAAGTGCTACATGTATTCGTGATCAGCGTCGGATTTTACATAAGAAAATTGAGTTTGGCTGGAATAGGAGTTAGAAATTTTTTCCCTGTTCATGACGTCTCCCTGCCAAATATCCAAAAAATGTGAAATTTTATTATTGCAATAACTTTTGATCTAATTGAAATTTTGAAAAGCGCTACATGTATTCGTGATCAGCGTCGGATTTTAAATAAGAAATTGAGTTTGGTTGGAATAGGAGTTAGAAATTTTTTCCCTGTTCATGACGTCTCCCCTGCCAAATATCCAAAAAATGTGAAATTTTATTATTGCAATAACTTTTGATCTAATTGAAATTTTGAAAAGCGCTACATGTATTCGTGATCAGCGTCGGATTTTACATGAGAAAATTGAGTTTGGGTGGCATAGGAGTTAGAAATTTTTTCCCTGTTCATGACGTCTCCAATGCCAAATATCCAAAAAATGTGAAATTTTATTATTGCAATAACTTTTGATCTAATTGAAATTTTGAAAAGCGCTACATGTATTCGTGATCAGCGTCGGATTTTAAATAAGAAAATTGAGTTTGGTTGGAATAGGAGTTAGAAATTTTTTCCCTGTTCATACGTCTCATATGCAAAAAGTTATTTTTTTTTTTTTTTTTTTTTTTTTTTTTTTTTTTTTTTGCAATAATAAAATTTCACATTTTTTGGATATTTGGCAGGGGAGACGTCATGAACAGGGAAAAAATTTCTAACTCCTATTCAAACCAAACTCACTTTTCTTATTTAAAATCCGACGCTGATCACGAATACATGTAGCGCTTTTCAAAATTTCAATTAGATCAAAAGTTATTGCAATAATAAAATTTCACATTTTTTGGATATTTGGCAGGGGAGACGTCATGAACAGGGAAAAAATTTCTAACTCCTATTCAAACCAAACTCAATTTCCTTATTTAAAATCCGACGCTGATCACGAATACATGTAGCACTTTTCAAAATTTCAATTAGATCAAAAGTTATTGCAATAAAAATGTTCACATTTTTTGGATATTTGGAAGGGGAGACGTCATGAACAGGGAAAAAATTTCTAACTCCTATTCAAACCAAACTCAATTTCCTTATTTAAAATCCGACGCTGATCACGAATACATGTAGCGCTTTTCAAAATTTCAATTAGATCAAAAGTTATTGCAATAATAAAATTTCACATTTTTTGGATATTTGGCAGGGGAGACGTCATGAACAGGGAAAAAATTTCTAACTCCTATTCCAGCCAAACTCAATTTTCTTATTTAAAATCCGACGCTGATCACGAATACATGTAGCGCTTTTCAAAATTTCAATTAGATCAAAAGTTATTGCAATAATAAAATTTCACATTTTTTGGATATTTGGCAGGGGAGACGTCATGAACAGGGAAAAAATTTCTAACTCCTATTCCAGCCAAACTCAATTTTCTTATTTAAAATCCGACGCTGATCACGAATACATGTAGCGCTTTTCAAAATTTCAATTAGATCAAAAGTTATTGCAATAATAAAATTTCACATTTTTTGGATATTTGGCAGGGGAGACGTCATGAACAGGGAAAAAATTTCTAACTCCTATTCCAGCCAAACTCAATTTTCTTATTTAAAATCCGACGCTGATCACGAATACATGTAGCGCTTTTCAAAATTTCAATTAGATCAAAAGTTATTGCAATAATAAAATTTCACATTTTTTGGATATTTGGCAGGGGAGACGTCATGAACAGGGAAAAAATTTCTAACTCCTATTCAAACCAAACTCAATTTTCTTATTTAAAATCCGACGCTGATCACGAATACATGTAGCGCTTTTCAAAATTTCAATTAGATCAAAAGTTATTGCAATAATAAAATTTCACATTTTTTGGATATTTGGCAGGGGAGACGTCATGAACAGGGAAAAAAATTTCTAACTCCTATTCCAGCCAAACTCAATTTTCTTATTTAAAATCCGACGCTGATCACGAATACATGTAGCGCTTTTCAAAATTTCAATTAGATCAAAAGTTATTGCAATAATAAAATTTCACATTTTTTGGATATTTGGCAGGGGAGACGTCATGAACAGGGAAAAAATTTCTAACTCCTATTCCAACCAAACTCAATTTTCTTATTTAAAATCCGACGCTGATCACGAATACATGTAGCGCTTTTCAAAATTTCAATTAGATCAAAAGTTATTGCAATAATAAAATTTCACATTTTTTGGATATTTGGCAGGGGAGACGTCATGAACAGGGAAAAAATTTCTAACTCCTATTCAAACCAAACTCAATTTCTTATTTAAAATCCGACGCTGATCACGAATACATGTAGCGCTTTTCAAAATTTCAATTAGATCAAAAGTTATTGCAATAATAAAATTTCACATTTTTTGGATATTTGGCAGGGGAGACGTCATGAACAGGGAAAAAATTTCTAACTCCTATTCCAGCCAAACTCAATTTTCTTATTTAAAATCCGACGCTGATCACGAATACATGTAGCGCTTTTCAAAATTTCAATTAGATCAAAAGTTATTGCAATAATAAAATTTCACATTTTTTGGATATTTGGCAGGGGAGACGTCATGAACAGGGAAAAAATTTCTAACTCCTATTCCAGCCAAACTCAATTTTCTTATTTAAAATCCGACGCTGATCACGAATACATGTAGCGCTTTTCAAAATTTCAATTAGATCAAAAGTTATTGCAATAATAAAATTTCACATTTTTTGGATATTTGGCAGGGGAGACGTCATGAACAGGGAAAAAATTTCTAACTCCTATTCCAGCCAAACTCAATTTTCTTATTTAAAATCCGACGCTGATCACGAATACATGTAGCGCTTTTCAAAATTTCAATTAGATCAAAAGTTATTGCAATAATAAAATTTCACATTTTTTGGATATTTGGCAGGGGAGACGTCATGAACAGGGAAAAAATTTCTAACTCCTATTCCAGCCAAACTCAATTTTCTTATTTAAAATCCGACGCTGATCACGAATACATGTAGCGCTTTTCAAAATTTCAATTAGATCAAAAGTTATTGCAATAATAAAATTTCACATTTTTTGGATATTTGGCAGGGGAGACGTCATGAACAGGGAAAAAATTTCTAACTCCTATTCCAGCCAAACTCAATTTTCTTATTTAAAATCCGACGCTGATCACGAATACATGTAGCGCTTTTCAAAATTTCAATTAGATCAAAAGTTATTGCAATAATAAAATTTCACATTTTTTGGATATTTGGCAGGGGAGACGTCATGAACAGGGAAAAAATTTCTAACTCCTATTCCAGCCAAACTCAATTTTCTTATTTAAAATCCGACGCTGATCACGAATACATGTAGCGCTTTTCAAAATTTCAATTAGATCAAAAGTTATTGCAATAATAAAATTTCACATTTTTTGGATATTTGGCAGGGGAGACGTCATGAACAGGGAAAAAATTTCTAACTCCTATTCCAGCCAAACTCAATTTTCTTATTTAAAATCCGACGCTGATCACGAATACATGTAGCGCTTTTCAAAATTTCAATTAGATCAAAAGTTATTGCAATAATAAAATTTCACATTTTTTGGATATTTGGCAGGGAGACGTCATGAACAGGGAAAAAATTTCTAACTCCTATTCCAGCCAAACTCAATTTTCTTATTTAAAATCCGACGCTGATCACGAATACATGTAGCGCTTTTCAAAATTTCAATTAGATCAAAAGTTATTGCAATAATAAAATTTCACATTTTTTGGATATTTGGCAGGGGAGACGTCATGAACAGGGAAAAAATTTCTAACTCCTATTCCAGCCAAACTCAATTTTCTTATTTAAAATCCGACGCTGATCACGAATACATGTAGCGCTTTTCAAAATTTCAATTAGATCAAAAGTTATTGCAATAATAAAATTTCACATTTTTTGGATATTTGGCAGGGGAGACGTCATGAACAGGGAAAAAATTTCTAACTCCTATTCCAGCCAAACTCAATTTTCTTATTTAAAATCCGACGCTGATCACGAATACATGTAGCGCTTTTCAAAATTTCAATTAGATCAAAAGTTATTGCAATAATAAAATTTCACATTTTTTGGATATTTGGCAGGGGAGACGTCATGAACAGGGAAAAAATTTCTAACTCCTATTCCAGCCAAACTCAATTTTCTTATTTAAAATCCGACGCTGATCACGAATACATGTAGCGCTTTTCAAAATTTCAATTAGATCAAAAGTTATTGCAATAATAAAATTTCACATTTTTTGGATATTTGGCAGGGGAGACGTCATGAACAGGGAAAAAATTTCTAACTCCTATTCCAGCCAAACTCAATTTTCTTATTTAAAATCCGACGCTGATCACGAATACATGTAGCGCTTTTCAAAATTTCAATTAGATCAAAAGTTATTGCAATAATAAAATTTCACATTTTTTGGATATTTGGCAGGGGAGACGTCATGAACAGGGAAAAAATTTCTAACTCCTATTCCAGCCAAACTCAATTTTCTTATTTAAAATCCGACGCTGATCACGAATACATGTAGCGCTTTTCAAAATTTCAATTAGATCAAAAGTTATTGCAATAATAAAATTTCACATTTTTTGGATATTTGGCAGGGGAGACGTCATGAACAGGGAAAAAATTTCTAACTCCTATTCCAGCCAAACTCAATTTTCTTATTTAAAATCCGACGCTGATCACGAATACATGTAGCGCTTTTCAAAATTTCAATTAGATCAAAAGTTATTGCAATAATAAAATTTCACATTTTTTGGATATTTGGCAGGGGAGACGTCATGAACAGGGAAAAAATTTCTAACTCCTATTCCAGCCAAACTCAATTTTCTTATTTAAAATCCGACGCTGATCACGAATACATGTAGCGCTTTTCAAAATTTCAATTAGATCAAAAGTTATTGCAATAATAAAATTTCACATTTTTTGGATATTTGGCAGGGGAGACGTCATGAACAGGGAAAAAATTTCTAACTCCTATTCCAGCCAAACTCAATTTTCTTATTTAAAATCCGACGCTGATCACGAATACATGTAGCGCTTTTCAAAATTTCAATTAGATCAAAAGTTATTGCAATAATAAAATTTCACATTTTTTGGATATTTGGCAGGGGAGACGTCATGAACAGGGAAAAAATTTCTAACTCCTATTCCAGCCAAACTCAATTTTCTTATTTAAAATCCGACGCTGATCACGAATACATGTAGCGCTTTTCAAAATTTCAATTAGATCAAAAGTTATTGCAATAATAAAATTTCACATTTTTTGGATATTTGGCAGGGGAGACGTCATGAACAGGGAAAAAATTTCTAACTCCTATTCCAGCCAAACTCAATTTTCTTATTTAAAATCCGACGCTGATCACGAATACATGTAGCGCTTTTCAAAATTTCAATTAGATCAAAAGTTATTGCAATAATAAAATTTCACATTTTTTGGATATTTGGCAGGGGAGACGTCATGAACAGGGAAAAAATTTCTAACTCCTATTCCAGCCAAACTCAATTTTCTTATTTAAAATCCGACGCTGATCACGAATACATGTAGCGCTTTTCAAAATTTCAATTAGATCAAAAGTTATTGCAATAATAAAATTTCACATTTTTTGGATATTTGGCAGGGGAGACGTCATGAACAGGGAAAAAATTTCTAACTCCTATTCCAGCCAAACTCAATTTTCTTATTTAAAATCCGACGCTGATCACGAATACATGTAGCGCTTTTCAAAATTTCAATTAGATCAAAAGTTATTGCAATAATAAAATTTCACATTTTTTGGATATTTGGCAGGGGAGACGTCATGAACAGGGAAAAAATTTCTAACTCCTATTCCAGCCAAACTCAATTTTCTTATTTAAAATCCGACGCTGATCACGAATACATGTAGCGCTTTTCAAAATTTCAATTAGATCAAAAGTTATTGCAATAATAAAATTTCACATTTTTTGGATATTTGGCAGGGGAGACGTCATGAACAGGGAAAAAATTTCTAACTCCTATTCCAGCCAAACTCAATTTTCTTATTTAAAATCCGACGCTGATCACGAATACATGTAGCGCTTTTCAAAATTTCAATTAGATCAAAAGTTATTGCAATAATAAAATTTCACATTTTTTGGATATTTGGCAGGGGAGACGTCATGAACAGGGAAAAAATTTCTAACTCCTATTCCAGCCAAACTCAATTTTCTTATTTAAAATCCGACGCTGATCACGAATACATGTAGCGCTTTTCAAAATTTCAATTAGATCAAAAGTTATTGCAATAATAAAATTTCACATTTTTTGGATATTTGGCAGGGGAGACGTCATGAACAGGGAAAAAATTTCTAACTCCTATTCCAGCCAAACTCAATTTTCTTATTTAAAATCCGACGCTGATCACGAATACATGTAGCGCTTTTCAAAATTTCAATTAGATCAAAAGTTATTGCAATAATAAAATTTCACATTTTTTGGATATTTGGCAGGGGAGACGTCATGAACAGGGAAAAAATTTCTAACTCCTATTCCAGCCAAACTCAATTTTCTTATTTAAAATCCGACGCTGATCACGAATACATGTAGCGCTTTTCAAAATTTCAATTAGATCAAAAGTTATTGCAATAATAAAATTTCACATTTTTTGGATATTTGGCAGGGGAGACGTCATGAACAGGGAAAAAATTTCTAACTCCTATTCCAGCCAAACTCAATTTTCTTATTTAAAATCCGACGCTGATCACGAATACATGTAGCGCTTTTCAAAATTTCAATTAGATCAAAAGTTATTGCAATAATAAAATTTCACATTTTTTGGATATTTGGCAGGGGAGACGTCATGAACAGGGAAAAAATTTCTAACTCCTATTCCAGCCAAACTCAATTTTCTTATTTAAAATCCGACGCTGATCACGAATACATGTAGCGCTTTTCAAAATTTCAATTAGATCAAAAGTTATTGCAATAATAAAATTTCACATTTTTTGGATATTTGGCAGGGGAGACGTCATGAACAGGGAAAAAATTTCTAACTCCTATTCCAGCCAAACTCAATTTTCTTATTTAAAATCCGACGCTGATCACGAATACATGTAGCGCTTTTCAAAATTTCAATTAGATCAAAAGTTATTGCAATAATAAAATTTCACATTTTTTGGATATTTGGCAGGGGAGACGTCATGAACAGGGAAAAAATTTCTAACTCCTATTCCAGCCAAACTCAATTTTCTTATTTAAAATCCGACGCTGATCACGAATACATGTAGCGCTTTTCAAAATTTCAATTAGATCAAAAGTTATTGCAATAAAAAATTTCACATTTTTTGGATATTTGGCAGGGGAGACGTCATGAACAGGGAAAAAATTTCTAACTCCTATTCCAACCAAACTCAATTTTCTTATTTAAAATCCGACGCTGATCACGAATACATGTAGCGCTTTTCAAAATTTCAATTAGATCAAAAGTTATTGCAATAATAAAATTTCACATTTTTTGGATATTTGGCAGGGGAGACGTCATGAACAGGGAAAAAATTTCTAACTCCTATTCCAGCCAAACTCAATTTTCTTATTTAAAATCCGACGCTGATCACGAATACATGTAGCGCTTTTCAAAATTTCAATTAGATCAAAAGTTATTGCAATAATAAAATTTCACATTTTTTGGATATTTGGCAGGGGAGACGTCATGAACAGGGAAAAAATTTCTAACTCCTATTCCAGCCAAACTCAATTTTCTTATTTAAAATCCGACGCTGATCACGAATACATGTAGCGCTTTTCAAAATTTCAATTAGATCAAAAGTTATTGCAATAATAAAATTTCACATTTTTTGGATATTTGGCAGGGGAGACGTCATGAACAGGGAAAAAATTTCTAACTCCTATTCCAGCCAAACTCAATTTTCTTATTTAAAATCCGACGCTGATCACGAATACATGTAGCGCTTTTCAAAATTTCAATTAGATCAAAAGTTATTGCAATAATAAAATTTCACATTTTTTGGATATTTGGCAGGGGAGACGTCATGAACAGGGAAAAAATTTCTAACTCCTATTCCAGCCAAACTCAATTTTCTTATTTAAAATCCGACGCTGATCACGAATACATGTAGCGCTTTTCAAAATTTCAATTAGATCAAAAGTTATTGCAATAATAAAATTTCACATTTTTTGGATATTTGGCAGGGGAGACGTCATGAACAGGGAAAAAATTTCTAACTCCTATTCCAGCCAAACTCAATTTTCTTATTTAAAATCCGACGCTGATCACGAATACATGTAGCGCTTTTCAAAATTTCAATTAGATCAAAAGTTATTGCAATAATAAAATTTCACATTTTTTGGATATTTGGCAGGGGAGACGTCATGAACAGGGAAAAAATTTCTAACTCCTATTCCAGCCAAACTCAATTTTCTTATTTAAAATCCGACGCTGATCACGAATACATGTAGCGCTTTTCAAAATTTCAATTAGATCAAAAGTTATTGCAATAATAAAATTTCACATTTTTTGGATATTTGGCAGGGGAGACGTCATGAACAGGGAAAAAATTTCTAACTCCTATTCCAGCCAAACTCAATTTTCTTATTTAAAATCCGACGCTGATCACGAATACATGTAGCGCTTTTCAAAATTTCAATTAGATCAAAAGTTATTGCAATAATAAAATTTCACATTTTTTGGATATTTGGCAGGGGAGACGTCATGAACAGGGAAAAAATTTCTAACTCCTATTCCAGCCAAACTCAATTTTCTTATTTAAAATCCGACGCTGATCACGAATACATGTAGCGCTTTTCAAAATTTCAATTAGATCAAAAGTTATTGCAATAATAAAATTTCACATTTTTTGGATATTTGGCAGGGGAGACGTCATGAACAGGGAAAAAATTTCTAACTCCTATTCCAGCCAAACTCAATTTTCTTATTTAAAATCCGACGCTGATCACGAATACATGTAGCGCTTTTCAAAATTTCAATTAGATCAAAAGTTATTGCAATAATAAAATTTCACATTTTTTGGATATTTGGCAGGGGAGACGTCATGAACAGGGAAAAAATTTCTAACTCCTATTCCAGCCAAACTCAATTTTCTTATTTAAAATCCGACGCTGATCACGAATACATGTAGCGCTTTTCAAAATTTCAATTAGATCAAAAGTTATTGCAATAATAAAATTTCACATTTTTTGGATATTTGGCAGGGGAGACGTCATGAACAGGGAAAAAATTTCTAACTCCTATTCCAGCCAAACTCAATTTTCTTATTTAAAATCCGACGCTGATCACGAATACATGTAGCGCTTTTCAAAATTTCAATTAGATCAAAAGTTATTGCAATAATAAAATTTCACATTTTTTGGATATTTGGCAGGGGAGACGTCATGAACAGGGAAAAAATTTCTAACTCCTATTCCAGCCAAACTCAATTTTCTTATTTAAAATCCGACGCTGATCACGAATACATGTAGCGCTTTTCAAAATTTCAATTAGATCAAAAGTTATTGCAATAATAAAATTTCACATTTTTTGGATATTTGGCAGGGGAGACGTCATGAACAGGGAAAAAATTTCTAACTCCTATTCCAGCCAAACTCAATTTTCTTATTTAAAATCCGACGCTGATCACGAATACATGTAGCGCTTTTCAAAATTTCAATTAGATCAAAAGTTATTGCAATAATAAAATTTCACATTTTTTGGATATTTGGCAGGGGAGACGTCATGAACAGGGAAAAAATTTCTAACTCCTATTCCAGCCAAAC
>BMAO01006630.1:0-41972 GCA_019973975.1 Trichonephila clavata
GTAAGCCAAAGGTGTTAGTCGAAAATAAATAACGCAACAAAATTTAAATATTTAAAGAAATCGAAGAAAAAGAAACTGAATTAACGCAATAGAAAATGAAAACCAAAATACGTTAATCATAATTTGAAAGTTTTCTAATAAAAAAAATCAACAGTAATTGTATCTATGTACATTTAAAAAAATTGTCTGTGTTCTAGACGGGAAAGGAAGAAAAGAGGAAATTGAATGACAATTAAGAGGGTCGAAAATAGAGAAGGATCACTAGGATACCCCAGGTTCGTGAAACCCGTGTTTACTAAGGATAGTAAACCCCTTGGGAAAAAGAAAAGATCTCTTGGCCACCTCGGGATTGCGACACCCGTACTCATTTAAGGAATGTGTGCCCCTGAGGGGTTTGAACACAGTGAGACGTGGGAACAGGGTCAGTGTTATCTTGAAACACAGGATGCTCTCCCGGG
Organism: Trichonephila clavata; assembly: GCA_019973975.1. Classification (NCBI taxonomy): domain Eukaryota; kingdom Metazoa; phylum Arthropoda; class Arachnida; order Araneae; family Nephilidae; genus Trichonephila; species Trichonephila clavata. The sequence continues at coordinate 459 of BMAO01006630.1, forward strand.
AAAAGAGTCTAAAGCAAAGAGTGAAGATGATCTGCCATAATATTTTGATAATGGTCCCCTGTGATCATCCCCCTTAAGACAACAAAAGGGGGCCACCCAAGGGGAGCACCACACCATCTCAGAACCTCTTCTATGCTTCACGGTTGGAACCAGGTGAAGTGGCGCGCTTATCCGGTATTCAGCATGAAATGCTTTTGTCGACGTTCGCCAGCCGAATACACGTCTGGTGGGGTGAAATAATCTAAATGATGATTCGTCGAACCGGATGACTTGTTTCCATTGCAGTTGTGGCCAGATTAGGAGGTCTTGACAGCACCGAAGTTTTTTTGTCACAGTTCACGCTGAAATTAATGGTTTTGGAACAGCTACTCTACCATGTATATTCGCAGCATATAACTAATTTAATAGTTTTCAAGGATAAAGGATTCGGTAAGTGGATATTTATCTCGGACATTATCTATGTCTGTGAAGTCTTGCATTTTCGGGCTACTAATCTCTTGAACAATCTTCCATCAGCAACCTTCATCTTCGACTTTCACCCATTCTTGTGCTTCGCAGAAGAGACTTTACCCATGTTTTTGGAAGGCTGTCATAACCTTTGACACAGTATTCCTTGAAACACCCACAAGGTTAGCTGTTCTGACACGGACGCTTCAGTAAGGCGAGCTCCAATTATCATCCCTGTTTTCACGTCGGAGAGGTCAGACATAATCACGCTTTGCTTGGAACAGAATTTTCTCATGCAACTCTCACACTGCCAGATGCTTGTCTGATAACTTCTCCTTCGCCGACATTAAGTGGCACACTGTTGCGACCGTTTTTGAACGGTTGAAAAATAACTCATTTTTAAATGGGTGTTCTTATTGTCACATCTGCATGTAATCAGGTAGGGTTTAAAGAAGATTCCACATTTTATAAATGTATAAAGTTTTCTGCATCAAAGACTACTATTTTAGAAAATAGCATCCACAACGTAAAATTTGCTTAATATTTATTTCAGAAATGTTTCTAATTATCATACGCTTGACATTTTTTTAAATTATGATTGTATTTTAAACATTTTGCACTTTTTCGAAACCTCATTCCTTTATAAATGATTTGTAAAATAATCAAATGATTTTATTTTAGCCCCAAAGAACTGCATCTAATCGGAAATTCTTTAAATTTTCTACTCACAAGTCAAAAATAACATACATAATACACCTGAATAAAATTAGAAAAGGGAAAAATTTTAATATAAATTTGAATTTTACATTTCTTGCAACATTTTTTTTTTATTTTACAATTGTTAATCACAAAAACTCTTTAGGGATTTTTTTTTTTAAAGTAAAATCTATTTGCCATGAAATTTTTTCCAAATATATTAGAAAAATTTTAGGCGTATATTTTTCTAACGGTTGAGGGGTTTGTGTGTGTGTGTATTCCTCTGAAAAACAACTCCCAGCAGGCAGTTTTGAACTGTATCCAAATTTATTTCATACTTTCACAAAAATGTGTATTTGTTGTTCGTGTTATCCATTACTTCAAAAATCGTCGGTCTGAATGCCAACACATTGCATATAGTTGTACACAAATTTCAAGTATATAAATTCCTGTTGTGATAAACGTGCTATCACGTTTATCAGAATTTGGGGGTTAGAATAATGATCAGATCAGTCATGATCAGAACAATTCTAACCAATCCAGGGTAGTAAATGCACACTACTATTAAATATAAGAGCAAAAGCACGGTAGAAAGGTTATTTAATATTTAATTATAATTCAAAACTTACGCTTAAAACGCTTTGGTAATCTACGGTCTAAATTGCCGTAATTCCGTTCTCAGCTATTTGACCTCTGGTCGTTATTACTCTAATCCAACTTATTGACTAAATCATCAATTAACAATCTTTAACTACTCAACAATTGATTGTCGAGTAAATCTCAACTACATTCCACTAACTACGCGTACCTAAAAATTAATGCTTAAATATCATCCTTCATTTACATAAACCATGTCTTCTTGAAAGAGAGTTTTCAATATAGCTACATTTAAAAGAAATATAATTCCCCAAAAGGATTAGTAAGAGGCTCGCGTATAGACCTTTTAAGCTATCTTCATTAAAGAAAAATTGCAGTCTTCAACACAAAGAAAATACCAGATGCAAACCATTTCAGTACCATTAAGTCAAACTGCATTCCCTTCTCAAAACACTGGAACTAAATAATAGCATCATAAGAATTAATAATATACATAAAAAAAAATTAAAGTCAATTCCAATTTGGTCATTTAAGAAATTTTTTTTATTTTAGTTGATAAATAACTGATGAATTAATATTTGAAAAAACTGCATTAACCTCGTGTTATCCACTACAAGTTTAAAAAAATGTATTTGAACTTTGAGTGGATGAATAAAAAGTATTTTAATAACGATTGAAAATTTAAACAAGATATATATATTGCCACGAAGATGAAAATAACCATACGTTAGACTTAACACGTATTTATTAGAACAGAGAATTCTCTGCAACTGGAGGGATTCCGCTTTTATAACGCTAGAAGAATATTCGAGAAAAAACTGGGCATGCGTGCTCATTTGCTGACGCCCACTGCATCTAATTTACATAAGTACGAGACATATCTGAATACTAAAGAAAGTTCTAGAATCAGACCGATTCCAGAGAAATAATAAAAATACTTTAAGTCCAGTGCGCTAACAACGGAGCTACAGTGAAGGATTGCACTTCTTCCTTTATACGGCATTGCTCCCCTCAATAAAATGACAGCGTCCAGATGTCATTCAGATTTTCATTCTGGAATGTGTTACTGTTACATTGTAATCGTCACTTGTATTTGTTTTCCTTTCCGGAAGGTCGATATCCTGGCTTTGACTGTCTTTTGTTTCAATCTGCTTAGTCGGATCATGGTATGGTTTCATACGCAATACATGGGCAACATCTTTCGGTTTTCTTCTTCGGAAGACAGGATCAAAATCTTGCACCTCATAGGTCACGTCTGATAATCGGCGAAACACTATATGGTCTAAAATATCTTCTTAGGAATTTTTCTGAAATACCGAATTTTCGTACTAGAGAATAGACACTTAACAAAATCTCCAGGAGCATAAGATGCCATTCGATGTTTAGAGTCGTAACTTCGAGGGTCTTTATCTTGAGCTTTCAAGGTTCGCACTCGGGCTAGCTGTCTTGCTTCTTCAGCTCTAGCAATTATTTTGCTGATGCAATCGTCCTCCACATCATTAGAATTGAATGGTATGTGTCCAACGTTGTTTCAGCTTCAGGACCATGAAGTAGATAGAAAGGTGTAAACCCTGTTGTCTCTTGTTTAGCAGTATTATAGGCAAATGTTACAAATGGTAAAATTTCGTCCCAATTTTTCTGTTCTCTATCAACATACATGGACAACATATCGGCAAAATTTTGTTGAAGCGTTCCGTCAATTTATTCGTTTGAGGATGATACGCAGTTATCATACGATGATCAACATTACACAGGTTGACGAGAGCGAAAATAAGTGAGTGATTTTGGGGTTTATTGGCGCAAGAGCCGATTTGGGCTATACTGCGCCAAACATTTGTTTTAATATCTGTGGTCTAGACGGGAAGAGAAAGAATGAATGAATTGAATAACAAGAAAGAGGGTCGAAAATAGAGAAGGATCACTAGGGTACCCCGGGTTTGTGAAGCCCGTGTTTAATAAAGACAGTAAACCCCGTGGAAAAAGGAAAAGATCACTAGGGCGCCTCGGGATTGTGACACCCGTACTCACCTAAAGAAGGTGAGCCCTCTGAGGGGGAGAGCGAAAATAAGTCTCGATTGGAAGACGGTTCCACGATCTATGATAATTATTCGAGGAGCTCTATGTCTCAGAATAATTTCTTTCAACAAGAACTTTGCTATTTCTTCAGCTTCAGTGGTCGGTAAGACTTTCGCGACAGCATATCTTGCTAAGTAATTTGTGTACACTACGATTCATTTTTTTCTCGAGTAGATTTTAGAAATATCCCGAGAAGATCGATCCCAATGTGATTGAAAGGTACAATAGCTGGAGGGGTGGGAAGTAAGTGTCCAGGTGGCATTGAGGGACGGCGTTTTTCCTTTGGCATTCCTGACAGTGCGTGACATGTCGCATATTTCGATACATAATCAGCCAGTAAAATTTCTTGCGAATTCTGTCATAAGTTTTCGTGAAGCCAAGATGTCCTGCGGTGGGTTCCTAATGAAAATGTCTAAGTAAGTCGGCTCGCGTAGATGTTTGGGAATGACTGGTAATTACATCTTTCCCTCCGGATCAAAAATTTTTTACTCAGGATCCCGTTAAATAATTCAAAGGTGTTCTTCTTTATGGGGGAACAGTTGTTTGAAGGGTTCATTCTGGCAAGACGGGGTCTTACTTTTGTTCAATTGCAAGCTTCATGCTAGTAGCGACAGCTAGAAATTTGTCTGTTGTCTCAGTTTCTTCTTCCCCAGGATTTCTTGAAAGAGTGCCGGCATCCCTATGCTTCTTACCAGTTTTATATTTTACTGAAAAAATCATACTCTTCAAGACGAAGGGCCCATCTTGCCAATCTTCCAGAAGAATCCTTCAGATCCATGAGCCAACACAATGAATGATGATCAGTTACAATGGTAAAATGTTTTCCGAATAGGTATGGCCCAAATTTGTTGATAATCTATACGATAGCAAGGCATTCCCGTTCTGTTGTGGATTAATTTTTTTCGGCCTTGGTTAAAGTTCTGAAAGCATATGCTAGAACCTTTTCATTTTTTGTTCTGGATTTGCACCAGGACTTCCCCAATACCATATCCTGTATATAAATTTCTGTTGGAGCATTTTGGTCATACATTCCCAATACTGGTTCAGAGGTAAGGAGTATTGGGACTCTCAAGTGTTTCTATTTCTTCGGAACTCCAATGAAACTTTGCATCACCTTTTAGCAGCAGCTGCAAGGGCTCAGCTAGATTGCAAAAAGCTTTAATAAATTTCGAAAGCATGAGCAAAGTCTGAGAAAGATTCGTATATCGCGGACGTTCTTTGGAATAGGAAAATTGCTTACGGCTTTCACTTTGTCGAGATCGGCCATTACCAGATACAAGATGACCCAGTACTTTAGTTTCTTGGGCTGCAAAAAGACACTTATTTGAGTTTAGTACAAGACAGGCCTCCTGAAGACATTTCTGAACGCGCTCTAGATGGATAAGATGATCTTCAAATGTTTCTCAGAACACCGTTATGTCATCTAGATAACAAATACATGTCAACCATTCGAAATGACGCAGCAAATTGACCATCTACCTCTCGAAAGTCGCCGGTGCATTACAAAAACCAAACGGCATGGCTTTAAATTCATATAATCCTTCAGGGGTAACAAATGCAGTCTTTTCACGATCCGCTTCGTCTACTTCTGTCTGCCAGTAACCAGAGTGGAGATCCATGGAAGAAAAGAACTTGGCGCTCTTCAGACAGTCTAGCGTATCATCAATAAGAGGAAGAGGATAAACATCCTTTTTCTAGACCTTTTTGAGTTTGCGAAAATCTACGCAAAAACGCCAGCTTTCGACTTTTTTCATTAAGAGTACGAGAGAATAATCGAACCCTCCGAAAGTACTTGGTCGTCGAACGAAGGATTTTAGGAGGGTTGGATTATACCTTTCTCAAGCATTTTCTGCACTTCATTACGAATGATACATCTTTCCGTCTTCGAGACTCGGCAGGCTTTTTGGTTGATTGGAGCTTGATTACCAGTGTGGATTAGGTGCTTCACATTTGTACCTGTGGTTGCCAACTTGCCAGTCTTCGTGAAAATTCCAAAAAATGTTCGGAGCAGTTCAGATAGTTGGCTCTTTTGTTCATCATTTTACTCAGGAGACATCTTCAGAGAACAGAACATTAGGGGATTCTCTTGTCGCTTGTTTTCATCGGACATCTCGTTTTTCATATTGGGAACATGCAACGTGTCGGATATCACACATAAAAGTCTTTCATCTAGGGACTCGGCTGGGCTTATGTACATTCCTTTAGAGTTGATTTTATTTCCAGACTGGACGTTAGTAATTCAGATCTCACTTTGTATTTTGTGATGTGAGGACATCATGGATGGTACAGCAATATTCCTTTCGATGAGTAAGTGTTTATTACCGTCTATGACCACATTTATGCTTCTACGGGGTTGGCAACCTGATACTGCTGTTTTAGTTAAGGAGCGAGGCTTAAGTGTGTAGTCCATTGAGGCATGCAACTTCCAATGTCTTCCAGAAATAGTTCACTCTGCCCACAGGCAATTACTGCGTGGGATGCTGCTAAAAAGTCCCATCCAAGGATTATGTCATAACTACAATGCGCAAAACAATATAATTCAATTGGCAGCTCTCAGCCGTTTATACGGACACGCAAAATGCAATTTCCTATTGAACGAACAAGACTTCTAACGGCGACTTTCAGCAGGATGATTTTTGCCTCGGTGAACAGCATCTTCTTTAATAAACGACGGTACTTATATCGGAAATTACAGAAACCCAGTTCCAGAATCCACTAGAGCACGAGCTTGCTTGTGATCTACTTTTACGTCTAGTTGGTTACCAGTCATCTTTGTGTCCAACGGAGGATTTTCATAACATACGGCCTCACCTCCGCTCCGTTTAATTTTCCTCATTTTTACGGTTTAGAGATCGACTGGGTCGAAGATACGGGGAAGGCGTTCGGAAATGGCGTGTTGGTGATTGGTCTCTAGTTGGACTAGGAGTAGAACGAGGAAGGAAGTTTGGTCTGAGAGCTTCTTCTTCAGCCTCAATCTCATCGAAGCTTTGTCAGCGATTTCGTGAACTGTCAAAAATGGCTTTTTTTCCTGCATTAGCGTACGGCATATCCAGGACATCCACAGTGAAAACAAACTAGTCTGTTGTCAGTTGTTCGCCAAATATCAGTTTTTCTTGGCCGTGTTGGTAATCTCTGCGCAGGAACTCTTGATCTCCTGGTTACAGTGGCACATGTTTGCCGTCGTTGAGTTTCGGCAGGTTTTACTGAAACTGGTGCCAGAGCTTTTTCAACTTCGTCTTATACCATTTCTTGAAGTAATTGGGTTTGGGGATAGGGGTCAAAATAATGAATCAGTTCACGTGTTTGGCCGATTACTCGATGAACTTCCTCTTGTACAATTCTTCGAATAAGGGACACCAAATTGGGCTCGTCTTAAATGGCTGCCACCGGTACAACATTTGGAAGCCTCTCAAACCTTCGACGTCCAATCCTCTTCTGTTTCATACCCTCTATATAGTTACACCATTTAATGAAATCAGCTGTAGTGTTGATTTCTATCGCCATTAAGGCCTGATAAATGTCCTTTGCAGTACTTTTCATGAGATTCGACACTATTTCATCATCAGTAATTGAAGAATTAACTTCTTGGCACAGCCCTAAGACTCTCTGTATGTATGGCTGCGTACTTTCACCCGAGTTCTGAGCTCTCTATTTCAGCTGTTCATCTGCCTTTCTGGTATACTTTTGACGGTCACCAAAAAGTACGCTTAATTCAGTTTTAAACGTCTCCCATGAATTCAGGTTGTCTTCGCTGTTTATGTACAACTGCTTCGCAGTGCCATCAAGGAAGAAATAAACATTGGCGAGGCACACACATGATATCGTCCCATTTATTGAATTTAGCCACTCGATTGTATTCTTTAAGACATTTCAAAGGATCTTCTTTAAACGTTCCCCGTAAATTCGAAGGGCTCCTCTGTTGTTGGTATGTAGGAGTCACTACAGTGGTCTTAGATTTTTCCTGCATTTTCGTTCTTTTCCATTCTCGGAGATAAAATCTAAATTCTGGTGATAACCCTCTTAAACGAAAACTCCTGCGAATGTTATTACAATAATCCACTTTTATACCCGGAACCTCCACCAAATATTTCACGAAAATTGAAATAACCACATGTTTAGACTTAACACGTATTTATTAGAACAGAGAATTCCCTTCAATTGGAGGGATTTCGCTTTTATAACGCTAGAAGAATATTCGAGAAAAGTTGGGCATGCGCGCTTATGCGCTGGCGCCCACTGCATCTAATTTACACGCGTACGAGACATATCTAAATACCAAAGAAAGTTCTTGAATCAGCCAGATTCCAGAGAAATAATAAACAATACTTTAAATCCCAGTACTCTAACAACGGAGCTACAGTGAAGGATTGCACTTCTTCCTTTATACGGTAATATATATATATATATATATATATATATATATATATATACTAGCTGACCCGGAAAACGTTGTTTTGAGATATAATATATTTCTAACGAATATTTTGGTAATCAAATTAAAAATTACTAACTCATTGTAAGTGTGTGGGAATATGGTATATGACTGAAAGAGGAATGGAGCGCTGTGAACGATGACGGCCTATAAAAGTAACAAAACATCAAACATTCATTTTTTGAATTCTTTGTACTTTTATTAATTTAACTAATAAATTTCAAATTACATCTCTATCACACATTATGACAATTAAAAATAACATTATCAGGCTCTTAGTACAATGGAGAGTACGATATTTTAGTGTGTGTGTGTGTGTAAATGTGTGTGAGTCCATCTTTAGCGAACACAAACAAACTGGATGGATTACACACTCGAGAACTTGCCACGTATAATTGACCACGTGAAAAACACGGTGTGCCCAAATCTAGGCCACAAACAGACATCGTTTGACCTTGAGACTTAATGATTCTCATTGCGAATGTCAATTGAATTGGAAATTCAATCCGTTTGAATTCAACTGGCACATCTGAGGGAATAATGGGGGGATTCGTGATAGCAATAAATCTTCTCCTCGTAACTTGCCATTCAAAATCCTAGCTTCACCAATTTTTTTCATCAATTTTTTAATGACTAATCGCAGCCGGTGTGGATTCAAATTACGAAGCAAAATACCCCAGATTCAACCTTCAGTTATAAATGAATAGTGGCATGCTTGGAAAATCCAATGAGTTCAAAAACTCTACTGGGTAATTTAGAGCTTCGTTGGTATCGCAAACTGTATTGATCGATTAGTATGACATCAAATCCCGTTGGAAAAAAACTGTTGCATCTTGAAATTCAAATCGCTGATGTCCACATTTTTTGCTGCCAAAATTGCTCTTTCTGCCAGCTACTCATGATTGAAATATTGTGTGAGTATATTGGGAAATATCTAGTCAATGAGAGCATTTTGCAAGTTAATGATTGTGCAGAAATCGGTCGACAATTTTAGGCATCCAGTATTTTCATGTACAGCTACATACTATTGCATCGCCGATATCTAACAGTTGTTTCGAGATTGTTTCAGCGGATGGATCTTGAAGCATTTGAACGTGCATATTTACTTTCAACTGTACTTTTTCAACATTACGCCACAGTGGCGATGATTTAAAGCAAGCGTAGGCACGCATCATCAGCGTAAGTTGGACGTAAAATGACGGGAAGTGTTTGTCTGAAATCACCTGAAAGGAGTAACAGAGTACCGCTGAATAGTTTGTCGTTGTTTTTTATGTATTTCTATGTCCTCTTCAACGCCTGAAGCGAATGTTTGTGTAGAAAATTAATAAAGTACTAATATCGCTATTAAAAATAGAGGTTGGTGGTAGAAAAGTAAAAACTTAGGGTTATATATTTTTTTCAATGTCGAATCTGAAAAAAATTAAAATAAAAAATTTTGTCTAAAAAAATAAAAAAAATTAATAATTCAGGGTGGACCACTTTTATCACTTAGGGGTATCAAAAACAGTTTACGTCCTATTCTCAGACCTACTGAATATACGCACAAAATTTTATAAGAATCGGTCCAGCCGTTTTACTTGTCTCGTGTCATTTATTTGAAATAAATATAACGAAGAAAAAGCGATTAAGTTTTTCTCAAATATTTTAAATATTTTTGTTTTATAAACGGATGCAATAGATGAATTTTTGAATTAAAGGTATGTACAAAAAATGGGGAAGAAATAATAAACTTTTCTCTCGCCAAATTTGATGATTTTTGAGTTGTTATAGGCACCCTTTTTGCTAGTGTAACTTAGTTTTAACTTACTTATTTGGACGGTGAAACAGAGAAAAGTCACACTTCTGGCGCGAAATTGATTTTTGTCGACAAGTGAAATAAACGGCGAAATGAACAAAACAGAGAGGTAAAACAATTACTTGTTTTAAGATTTTTAATTAATATGTTTACAACTAATTGCAATATAGGACTGAAAAACAGTTTACGTCCTATTCTCAGAGTTACTGAATATGTGCACAAAATTTCATAAGAATCGGCCCAGCCGTTTCAGAGAAGTTTGGTTACTAACACCGTTACAAGACAATTTTATATATTAGATATACTGTATCTGGCCAAAATTATCCGCACACCCAGTGGTATGGACTTAGAGCGTCTTGAGGCACATATTAATATGATGTTGGCCCCCCTTTTACATGGATGACAGCCTACACACATTTGGGGAGACTTTCCACCAATTTTTGACAGGTGACCATAGGAATTGCCTTCCAGGAGTCCATCACAGCTGAAGTGAGTGCTTGCAGTGAGGATGGTCGATTTGGCTGGCTACGTAATCTGCGCTCTAATTCGTCCCAAGGGTGTTCTATGGGATTTACATCGGGGCTCTGAAAAGGCTAGTCCAGTTTTTAAACACCCATTTCGTTAAACTACATCTGTGCAAGCCTCGATGTGTGAATGGAGCAGTTATCCTGCTGGAAGAGAAATAGGAATTCCCCGAAATATTGCCATAGAGTTGGGAGTGCAGCATTATCCAGAATGTCCACATACATCTCAGAGTTCATGTTTCCAATCACAGGAACTAACGGACCCAGGCTAAACCACGAGAAACACCCCCCACACCATTATGCTTCCACCACCAAACTTAACAGTCGGCACAATGCAGTCACTAAAGAAACGTTCACTGGGCATCCGCCAAACCCAGACGCGTCCATCCGACTGCCAGATTGTAAAGCGAGATTCATCACTCCAAAGAACAGTTTTCCACGTGTCCGCAGTCCAATGACGGTGAGCTCTACACCAATGCAATCAATGCTTTGCATTCTGTGGAATGATGTTTGGCTTGTGAGCGGCTGCGCGACCATGGAATCCCATGTTTTTTAACTCTCAACGGACAATCCTGCTGCTAACACTAATTTCTGATGAACTTTGGAACTCCTGAGAAATTTCCACCAACGAGGACTTGTAATTTTGTTTCACTACCATTTTCAGAGTTCTGCGACTGCGTTCACCAAGTATTTTTGGCCTACCGGTTCGTTTTTCTGCCTTTTTACTCTAGCTCGATGTTTCCACTTCACAATTACATCACTCACTGTGGATTTAGGCTTCTGTAGAATGTCCGCAATCTCACGAACTGATTTCCCACACAGGTGGAATCCCACTATACTGACACGATCAAACTCACTAAACTCCTTTGACTTACTCATTGCCTCATAAACACATAAATACAATCGGACAAACCACTACCAACACTTTTATAGTTTTCAATTACGTATCATATTGCGTCACTCGCCAGAACCCCTTTTTTAAGGGGTGTCCGGATACTTTTGGCTAGATAGTGTATGTATAAGAATTAATAGTATAAATTGAAAGGTTCTCGCAATTTAGGAAAGAAAGAAAATATCGTTGTCCATAGAGAATACTAATCCCAGTGGCTAAATTATAGCGCTTCGCATTTCCACACCACAAGTCCGGGCTTCAAATCCTGGGCTGGGCAAGGTCGACTCAGCTTTTCATCCCTTCAAGTTGTCGTTAAATGAGTACCGAGCTTGTGCTTGGGAATTAAAGATTGGGAGTTACGTGTCAGACTGACCACCAAACCGGGACATCTTCTCATGCACCTCAGTGCCCAAGGTCACGTATACTGAGATGCCAACAGTAGGCCTTGGCCCTGTATGGTCTATTGCACCACTGAGTTATGTATACAGATTACGGGCAAACAGGTTAAGGGGTTAATACCATGTACAGAATTTCCCTCAGAAATAAAGATCGGTCCGTTTCCGAATATTATTCATTTTATTTAAATCTATCCGTTTATTTCATATGAAGTGTTCTAGACAAAATGATATAAATATAACGTTTGAAAGATAAAAAATAATCCTGTATATACTATCTAATAATTTGACCATATTATAATAAACAAGCCAATAAATGCTTTACATCAACAGGAACTTGTATTAATATTGGTGGATTAAATGCTAAATATTAATAACACAGATAAATTATACTCAATTTGGAATAAGGTTATACGAGACTAATACTGTTCTGTGGAAGGTACTGGTATCCCTGAATGCATAATTAACACGGGAAAAAATCATTTTCAATTTTTTTTAGGAGCCATCTAGAATGAGGAAGCATGCTGGAGTCCATTTGAGTTTAAAATTCCTCACGTTGGCATGCCTTGCAAGTTTAATGAATAGAATGGCGGCTCAGGTGCCACCGTCATCGCTTGACTGAGAATCTAAATTGCAAGGTTTGTCACTATTGGCTCTGATGTAGTCTAAAAGCACGACATTAATAAAATTGCAAATCAAATCAAATCAATATTAGAAAAAAGATATATTTGAGAAAAACTTTAGATTTAACCATCACACATTTTATCTTAGTCCTATAATTATATCTTAATTTGCAGATTGGTGAAGATTATATTTTCCGTCCTCACTTTTATTTATTTTATCTTCTTATCTTATTCACTCTGCGAGCTATATAATATATAATATATATTATTTATTAGATATAACTCCCTATCTACCTCTCATCTATTATTATCTTCTTATATTTCTTTTATCTATTATTATACTACATATTTGTTCTATATTATCTGTTATTAACTATCTATCCAATTTATTTTATCAAATACAAGCAAAAGCTATATTCAATACTGTTTATTCTAAGAAAATTTTCTCTAGGGCATCTCAAGTATATTTTAACGAAAAACGTATTAAGGGGGGGGGGAGAATAAGTGAAGAATTCAGATATGTTTTCTTCTCCTTTTTGCTTCTTTCTGTCTCAAAAAGCTTTAATTGTGACTTACATCAATATAAAAAAATGGTTCCTTTTTATTTTATTACTTATTTACTGAGCAGAATACAAAGTGCAAGAGAAAGAAGCGAACCAAGAATCTCGTCTTCCCCTTGTTATATTTTGTTATAAGTATATTCGCAATTTTAGAAATGATTATAAGTATTTTTTCCTTGATTCTTCATTCTATAAAATTCTATTTATTCAAGCATATAAAAATACCGTGAAATTATTTTCTTTCCTTAGTTAATACTTCATCTTTAGTAAGCGAGCAACAGATAACATTTTTTTTTTAAATTTCTCTTACAGATTTAGTAAATTCGCCAGTTTGGAAGTATCCTGAAATATTTATATATATACAGAGAAAATAATTATATATAAATATATAGATATATATATGTATATATTCAAAATTCCTCTACTAGAGAGAGATGAATATACATGATCAAATTGAAAAGAATTGAAATTGTAAGATAAGCAAACAATAGATTTTAAATGGAAATAAAAGAAAAATTAAAATAATAGAGTTAAATATAAAAGCAAGGATGTTACAGTATTATAAACATTGCTGTTATAGGACAGCTTAAATATAAAATAATTTATATAAAAGTGTGGGGTTGAACACGGTTTGTGGCCAGCCAACTTTCCCCTTTTCTGTTAATTGATAGATAGATAGATAGATCTTTAAAAATATTAAATTCTTCTAGTTATTAACTCTGTCCTAACCCAAATGACTCTGGAAAAAATAATTTTAAAAAAATTTCTCCCCCCCCCCCTTTTCTTGGAACGTAGACGGTACCCGCACGATCTTGTGGGTTGGGCTTTACCTGTGAAATCGCGTCACCTGTATAATTTTACGAGATATACATTTTTTAGCTCTCAGTTTTGTGATATTAGAAACAAATTTAATACAACTAAAATTGGTATAAATAATTAGATTATTGATGCATAATTAATTATTTTATTGACTCATTGTTTATTAACTGGTAAAATGTTTAAAGAATTTTTCTGTTTTTGACAAGCATAAGTAAACACTGAATTTTTCACAACATTCTTTCGGACTACTTTCGCAGGTTTTAAACCTGCACTTGCGAATCCATCCTTGAAATGTCATCAACATAAAGAAAATGGTTATACATTTCTTGCATTTTATCCTGGCATGGCCTTTTAGCAGACGGATTACAACACTTTTATCTTCATCATCAGTTAAAATACTTTCATTAGTTTTTTGGAGATCTGCTGACACTCTCTTCAGTTATCTCTAAATTAAATTTTTTAAGAGATACATTTTGATTTTTTGGAGGAATTACATTTGATATGGCTAAAACAATGAAATGAATGGATTTAACAGAGTTTAATGGTAAAGGATGTTCTAAAATTGTCTTTCCATTACAAATATTTTCATGTTTTTCTTGATAGCTCTCATTTGAACTTGATTTTCCTTCCTGTAAATGCTGTTCATATGTTTTTTCCACCTCATAGTCATTGTCCTAGCAATCTCTTTCAGAATTTGATTTATTCATCTATTTCTTGTCTGAAAATTCTTTTCCTTGTACACACCTGAAAAGTTGTTGATTAAAAGTTAGCACAGTATTCCATGAAAAATAATAAAATGTGTCAGAAAATTTATAATTAAAAAAAATTGTAAATCACACCTTACCAACTCTCACCGGAGGGGAGGGGGAGCAAGATATGGTTATATAGATTTGAGTAAGATTGAAAATGCTATCCTCCTCAACAAATACATGAAAGAGAAAATTAATTGCAAAAAAGAACGAGAAAAAGAAAACAGGGTATTCGTCCATAGTAACCTCCAAGAAAATATAGTATTAATTATATAGCAATATATATTTCATTCGTATTTAGGCTTCCATAAAAACTATTGAAACAAAAAAGAAAAACCCTATGGAGAGCAAGTATTTATCTTTGCAGTTGCAGTCACTTAAATAACGTCCAAGTCGCACTATCGTGTGGATAACGAAATCCTGAGTCCTATAAGCAACATTAATAGAGTATAACTAGAATTTTTACTATTATATAATTACTAAGACAAAAATGTGCATCCAAGCAATTACAAATATATTGAAATTTACCTTTTTACGACAGATTGAAAGAATATGTGTTTCAGTTGTATTTGTAAACAAAGCTAGTTTTGCCAGACTACATGGACTACGACCACCATCTGTCGATGCTTCACACTTTCAGCAAACCCGCTCAATCATTTTATTACGACTTTTATTTATACAACTATTCCATAACCAAAACGTGCAAGAATAACTAAAAAAGGGTTACACTAAGTGGTCTTAAAAGGTTATACTAAGATTTAGATGCAGTTAAATATCTTATTGTTGTTTTTTAACTTTGAAGTTTTTACTACAAAAGAAATATCTTGTGTAAAATAGTCAAAATATTGTAGTCAGCTCAAACTAGTTCATTAAAAATACTACCCACCTATAAATAATTTAATAAATTATAGTTTGAAAAAAAACTAAAAAACACGCTTTTATACTGAATCGAACTAAAAAGTAAAAAAATAATTCTTAATAAAAAATAAAATGATTAACGAGAAAATGAATGTCATTGGGGTAAAAGCGTGGTGTGTTCTATAAATGTATCAATTGTTATAATTTCTAACTTCTATTTCGAAAAGCTAAATTAGTGTAAAAATGTAGTACAAAGCACCCCACGCTTTTACAAAATGACATTCATTTTTTAGTTCATCATTTTATTCTTTATTAAGAATTATTTTTTTACTTTTTAGTTCGATTCAGTATAAAAGCGTGTTTTTTAGTTTTTTTTCAAACTATAATTTATTTTTCATTTTTTAGTTCGAACTACAGTAAAAGCGTGTTTTTTAGTTTTTTAAACTATCATTTATCCATTGTTGAATTTATCCTTGAGTTTGATATTTGAAGCTGGAATTACGTGGCTGTGGAATTAGTCTTGCTCTTCAATGGGTATTAATTAACGGGTCTGAAGTGTATTTATTCTCTCCGTTTACGAGGCCTCGGATCGTTATATTAGATTCCGTCTCTTTTGAACAGGTCAAACAAATAAAAGTGTGTAAAGAAGAAAAAGTTCGAATTACAAAACTTTTTAATGTATCATGTTTTTTTACGGATTAAATATTATAAAATTCCTCCTTTTTGTTTTTGTTTTCTTTTTTCACATTTTCATGCATTGTCATCCACTTCCTAGCTAATGTCCGAATTTCAAGTCTCTATCTCATCGGAAAGTCACACAGTTTAAAATCAATTACAAAATTCCACCCGGATAGACATTAAAGAAAGCGAGTTATTAAAAACATGGTAATATTAAGTGTCAATCGTTTTTTCATCATTTCTAAGCGTATTGCTTTATAAAAATAAAGAATATTTAGCAGTTAGAACGCAAATTATTTTTTTTTCACATGCTCGAGCCTTTTTTTTTTTTTCATTTTCAGAAAAATGTTTATATTATGGTTAGAAATTGCTAACACCTACCCCCCCCCTCCACTTTCTCAGATACAGAACACTTCTTTTGTTTGTTTTATTTTTTTAACCGCAAGTGTATTTTATACTTGCAAATATAATTAGCGTTAAATTCAAAACACTTTAGGGTTACACCTTATTCTTTTAGTCGCCATATCTGAAAATGATGTAGGAAATTAGTCGCCATGTCTGAAAATGGTATATGGAACTAGTCGCCAAATTTAAAAATGATATATGCAATAAGTCGCCAAATCTGATTATCCTTATTCCTGACGATCCTGAAAAGGACAATGGAACAAAATTATGAAATTATTGTATTGTCATCGGTCCTTGACAAGTGTGCGAAATTTCGAATGAATCCTATCTTTTTAAGTGGGTAAAAATCGAGTTCTAAGATTCCGTTACATGCAAGTGAAACTTATAAAAGCGTGTTAAAAAGAGCGTTTTTTTCCCCCTGAAATAAAAAAAGAAGTGTATTAAAAACAAAATTGCATAATTCATCTGCTGCATGTGATGGAGGAGTAGATTTTTTAATTAAATGTCTGATGAGTAATTTAAAATTCTGACGAAATTTTAAACAGTTCTTTATTGAAGAAATTTAAAATATATTTTCCGGCCGCGTGTAAGTCAATCCTGCATTCCTTTTTCTTCCAAGATTTCTGCCCCTTACTACCGAAATAATTACCTTCTTAAGAAGCAAAGGCACGTAACATTGATTTAACTTCTCATCAGTATTGTCTTTATTGTGATTGTCCTTATGAAACAGGAATATTAAGAACCCCCCCCCCCCTCAATTATAATGAAAGTGTACTCCATGAAAATTGGAAATGGCTTGTTTCATTAAATACTGTACTCTGTACCTACCATTTCGAAACCTCAAACCTAATAAAGATGCGAAACGATTAAAATAAACTAGAAAGCAAGAGTGAGATTCTCTCACTTTCTTGTTCACCTAGTCTCCCCCAATCTTCAGTACGTAATATTAAAATTAAAATTCATACTTTCTGAAAACTCCAAGAGAAAGAGAGAGGAATAAATAGTTGCAAAATTAAAATTTTAAAACATTGTTTTTGAAAATACGGTAGAATGATCTATGGGACACATAATCTCCGAAGAGGTCTTCATCTCCTTCTTCAATACTGGGAACATTATAAGATAGTTTGCATGGTATTTTATTGCAATAAATATGAAGTATTTTATATAAATCACAATATGGATGTATTTTTACACCTTTAAGCTATTTATTATACCTAATACAGCATACTTTCCCAAGTCATTCTTGAATTGAGTCAATTCGTTTTTCATAATTTGATTCATTTTTTTTTTCGTTTTAAGAGAAGTCTAATAGATCATTCCCATAGTCGTAGGACAGATCAGAAAGCATTTACCATGACTTACTGACTGCCAAATTCTAGTTCAGTTTTTATTGGAATTATTACTCAGATTGAATACACGTGCATTCCTTTAGCTAATATTCGGAGCTACTTTATAAGTGAAATTACTATGGATCCAAAGTTGCCTTTTAGTCTAATATACCACACAAAACAATTGTCTTTAAAAGTACTCTGTGCAATTCAAAGGGAAACAAAGATAACGATAAAAAATCATTTTTGAAATTTTTCCGGTACTCAAAACGACATTATGAATATGATTCTAATTCGAAGCTACAGGTATACAAAAGTGAAGGAGTTTTCCAATATTCTTAAATAATAACAAATAAATTCAAAGAAGAATTTATAATAAAATATACAATATTCAGCAAAAGAACATTTTATTAATATTCTTAATTCTTATTACGAGATGAATCCAGTAAAAAATCCATTATTTCACTTTGTTTGGTATATTTATATCTCCATTTATCCACAGTTCATTGTTTTCCATTATACGAATTATCAAAACTGAAATAAGAGTAATAAAAATGTTTCGTTGCATATAAAAGTAGAGACCCAAGTATAAAAAAAAATACTCAGTGCTTTATTTACCACTAAATTGAAATTTGCTTATCTTGTTCTTTTGATTGGATATAACTTGCATACATAATTTTAGCTAAGTTTTGCAAACCAAAAAATTTAGTGATGATGACTGAAAAAAATAGCTTTCGAAATTAGTGTTCTTAGCTCATATATGTATAATCCATTTTACTGTAAAATAATCTTTTTTTGTGTACTTATGCTTTTTTTCTTGTTTTTCAGGATTTAAGTAAGAAAAATTTGAAGAACATGTAATAAAATTAACAATTTTTCCGAACGAATTGATGTAGATGAAAAAAAGCATCATCAACATTTCAGTAAATTTTATATATTGTTCAAGATTTGGATGTTTAATATATTTTTTATCATAAACTTATGAATTTTTTGAAGTTTATGTAATGTACCCAAAATGTAGAACATATTAGTTGCCTGCAGTCCATTTTATCCACTTTCAAATCAGTACAAATTATTTCTTAAGCAAGAAATAAAAGCATAAAAAAAAATGGGAAGAGGCCACCTTTAAAATATGGCCAGTGAACGCACCATTTGGCGATATCACGTCTCATTGGCATTAAAATGGACTCACTTAGAGGTCATTTAACTGATTTTCAACACAAATGTGCACACATATCTTTGCTCGTGTTCAATAGGGTAGAAAATCACGTTCAGTCTATTGGGATGAGCCAAAAACCTGTATAACCTCGGCGGATAATTCACATGATGAAATACTGTATTCAAGGAAATTTAATAACAATTCGCTAAAAGATTTCATCGCTTTATTTGTTTCAAATTATGTCAACAATGAATATGTTGTTATATTTAAATGCAGTGAAATACGCACTAAACACGAATGCGCTTAAGACAAAATTTCAGCTAACACGAAATAATATATCGGTCCTGACTAAGTAGTATGTATTTCCATGCATTTTTTCCCCTTAACACGAAACGAAAATTTCTAAACACAAAAAGACTTCCATTCTGGGAATGAAGAAAATACGGAAAACACCAGCCTGATTGGACTGCTCTATTGTATTATCGAAAAAATTAATCGCAGTGGATGTTGATAATGTGTATACAGCCCTAATTATGGCAGAAAATGACATTTTGAAGTTTGTTCAAAGCTCAAAAGTATTATTGAGGCAGATTCCGACGACAAAATAAAATGAATGATGCAGCTCCTGTTTCCACATCATCCGAAATAAAGAACGCCACGAAAATATGCACAGATATTTAGACGCACATTCCAATAATGAAATGGACGATATCGAACAGTTTGTTGACAATTTGATGCGAAAAAACAATGCAAAGAAAAATATCAGATTATTTTGCAAATACTCAATAAATGTGAATATTTTGCATTAAATTTATCTAAGTTCTTAAAAATGCTTTTGTGTTTCATGGATTTTTATTAAATGCTTGCATATATACATATCTATGTAAATAAAATAAATTCTAAAAATCTTAATTTTGTTGATATGTGGTTTTTTTTCTTTTTATTGCAATCTCTTTAACACGAAATTCCTTTAACACGAAAAAATATTTTAATCTCTTCAGTTGTGTGGGAAACGATTTTCTCTGTACCCTTGGTGTAAAGAGAATTATGCAAGTTGCACTATGCAACAAAAACAGTATTTTTCTGGATCTTTATCTGTTGTTTAATTTTATTTATTCAATATTTTCTCAAGTGTCTTAGAATTTTCAAATATTTTTAATTAACTATATCTTTTAACTGTATTATAATGTCTGCTATTGTTTATTCTTAATGCTTTGGGATTAAAATTTATAAATTGCATCATTTTTATCAACTTTCTGTAATGTTTATTTATAAAGTATCGTATCCTTCTGCGTTAAATTTGATTTATCAGCTGGTAAAAGAAGCATTTAAAGAAAATAAATTGAGTTGCCGAAATCTTCTTTAGTCCCAAGAGCCACGAGGAAGTCTCCTTATTGTGAAAACAAAATGTCACAAGAAACAATTGTGCGTGTTTACTTCGGAGCAAGAATATTACGAAGTAAATAAACAATTTAAATTTCTGCATCGTTTTCAATTCCCTTGTCTAAACTTTATTTCAACATCAAAGCAGTTGTTATTTGGTTTCCGTTCTCTCTGCATCCGCAAGAGTTACTCTAAACTTAATGAGCTCTGCTGTTTCGATTGAAGACAAGAATTGTTTGAAAAGCAATTTGGCAATACGCATTTGTTCAATCGAAATGTTATGCATTCGATGCTGTGCTTACGTCGGAATAAATAGCTTGCTAGGTAATTAGATTGGTTTAAAAAGAGTAGCATATAAGTCTATCCTAGTTTTCAACATTGTAATACAAATGAAATAAATATATGTGTAATAAAAATTTTCGTATAACGTATCAGTTAAATATACAATTTTTATAAGTTTTTCATATTTTCTTCTCCATTTATGTTTATTCATTTTCTTTCATTCTGTTTTATTCGGTTTAATATGAATACCATTTTTTAAAACAGCAAATTTTAACTAATTTAGTTTTATTTACGTTTCGAGAAAACTATTTCTTTCTTTGTCGATTTAATGTTTAAAATGAAAGAATAAAAGAGAAAAAAATGTTAAATACAAGAAAAAAACAAAGGAATTTGGTTTATCTGTAATTTAATTTCAAGTATTGAAATAATGATTTATTAATTTGTAATTAAAAATAACTTAAGCAATCTATGTATAATATCTATTTCTTTCCCACATGGCATGTTAATAAAGTAGTTCATCATTTTTAGTGTGATTGAGTGATTATATATATTTTATGAAGCAACGCGAGGAATATTTTTAGGTTTAATTTTGAAACAAGGTCACACACAAGGAACGAGGAAGTCACCTAAGTTGTTACTCACTCTCTCCAAATGTCCATCTTACACCAACAGAATCTTTTTCATTGTATCAAGTGCGCAAAATTATATTTTATTTTACTCTTATCTGTTGAACAGCCCTCGGCTGGCAACTGCATTGGCGTCAATGACGGTCGTGAGGTTAGATGATTGAGGGCAAGTTTTGGATTCTTTGGCAAGTCCATCAGCTTTCTCATTACCGAAGATATTTACTTGGGCTGGTATCCCTTGTAGTGTGCAGGGTCTCTTTTCTGTGATAATTTGTCGATGGATTGAATAATTGTGTGTCTGATTTGGCACTTGCCCTTCTGAATGGTTTGCAGCTCAGATTTTGAATCTGTGAAGATGACGATGCCGCTGGATTCCAGAAAGCTTTTAAAAAGGAAACTCTCCAGTGCACTCTTGATAGCAATGATTTCGCATGTGTAGTCGCATGAGATTTTCCCTACATGAATTTGATGGCAAGTCGATATTGCAAAATTCATTCAAAGTATGGTTACCAGTCTCGAGACATTGGACTTCTGCCTGTTGGTTCGCGGGAGGTATTTTATTTCCCTCCTACCACCCATTGGGCAAACCAATAGAGGCCCTATCCAGCACGTAGGGACGCGTTCTGTTGGAGTTACAGACCCCCCCCCCCCCTAGTAGAACTGGTTTCAGAGAATCTCTTAGATTTAAGTGAAATAATATTAAACTTTTTTTCACACTCTTTATTTGGCTTCAAGTTATTGTCATATTTTTCTTCATAAGGAAGATAAGAAAAACAAGTCTTTTATACGCAAGATTTGATTTGTTTTCTACAACCTTTGTGTTCTTTTTAAGGGGGTCTGAGGGGTGTTAACAATTTTTTTTTTCGAATATTCGAAAAAAATATATCTTGTTCTTCATTTTTTTCTGAACATTTTGATACTAACCACGTGACAATACTCTAAAAACTTAGAAAGTTATTCAAAAAATTGCAAACAGCAATTTAGTCATAACAACTTTTAAATGGACACATGCCACGCCCATTTATTTTTAAATTTATGCATACCTTTCATTTTTCTGTTTTTAATAAGCCTCATGAAATATTTTAAGCGCTTGAGTTGATCAGAAGGAAGCCTGCAACTCAACACATTCATTCTGCTGTGTTTTGATTCTGTTGTGTTTACTTTAGAACACGTTTTTTTAAAACGCTTATCTAAAGCGAAGATATGTGTTGTTTTATTCTGAAAAGTTCATTGGGCAATGCCCCAAGAACAGATTTAGAGGAAATAAATATTTAAAGGTAAGTGACTCACATGTTACAGATATGAAAGATACGAGGAAGTGTGTAGAAATGAAAAGTACAAGTAAGTGTGCCGAAATGAAAAATGCTTCTAGTAAAAAACTTTCAGGAATTCAGACTTCATTAAAGTCAAATCTTGTTAAGGTAAGTGAAAACTTCAAAGAATATCGTATTTTTGATTTTATTTAAACCTTTAGCTCTATTTTGTCAGTATCATGCTGTTTAAAATGTCATAAACCATTAACAATTAATGAAAAATCCACTCGTGGTTTATGTTCGAATTTTGAAATACATTGTAAAAAATGTGGGAATATTTGTACTTTTTCAAGCTGTGAAAACATTGGGAATAAAAATAATGCTCCATAAATTAACAGAAGATCTATTTTAGCAAAGGGATGCATAGGTCAAGGTTTAGAGTCATTAAAAACCTTTTGTTCTGTAATGAGTCTTCCTAATCCTGTTGAACAAAAATCATATGATGTTATTAATAATAAACTTTCACTTGTTATGAAGGAAGTTGCCGAAGAAAGCATGAACAGGGCAGCTGTCGAAGAAAATTCTTCGTTACCTGATAACATTTTAACGGTAAGTGGTGATGGGACCTGGAAGACGAGAGGACGTTCACATCGTTGATTTGAGTATGTACTCTAATGGGGCCGAAACAGGTAAGGTTTTGGATAGGGAAGTGTTGTCCTCATTTTGCAAATGAAGCGACAGTTATAAAGGGGTAAAGTTTGGTATCAAGTACAATAAATGGTAAAGAGCGCATAAGATTTCACGTAGAAAAAATTATTCTGGCTCTGCTGGTAAGATGGAGATTGACGGGATGTTGAGGATTTTTAATCGATCAGAAAAGCTTCGCAACCTGAAATATTCGAACTACATAGGAGATGGCGACACAAAAACATTCAATGCCCTTTCTGAAAACAATCCATACGGCGATGACCATCTTATTCAGAAAATAGAATGTGTAGGCCATGTGCAAAAGAGAATGGGTACAAGACTTAGGAAGCTTAAATTAGTATATGGTAAGAAGAAATTATCTGATGGTAAAACTATAGGCGGTAAAGGTAGGTTAACTGATAGTTTAATTGATAAGCTTGCGCATTACTGTGGTAATGCTATTCGATACAATTCTACTAGTTTAAAGGAAATGCGGAAAGTCATTTGGGCTGTTTGGGGTCATTCTTGCAGCACCGATGATGAACCGATGCACTGATTTTGTCCTACAAATCCAAATACATAGTGTAAGTATAATGCCGCAATTAATAATAATTTACAAAATTATAAACACAAACCCTCAGTTGCGAAAGCTGTTCGAGATGTAATTAAGCCTGTATTTGCAGACTTATCTCATCTGGCACTCCTGAAGAAATGCTTAGGAGGTAAGACACAGAATCCTAATGAAAGTTTAAATTCATTAATCTGGAAGTTTTGTCCGAAGACGATTGATTCTAGCCTTCAGATTTCAGAGATTGCTGCAAATCTAGCAACCAGCATTTTTAATGATGGAAATCAAATACTTATTACTATTTTAGAGAAATTTGGCTTAAAAATTAACAAAAATGTTTGTGTGTCCCTGGCTGAACGTGACAATCGTCGAATCTTTACGTCAAGAAAGAGGAGCTCAACGTCATCGTTTGAAGCTCGCAGAGAAAAAAATTAAAAAGAGTACAGAAATTGAGCTGTTTGAGCAACAGGAAGGCATATCCTATGATCCTGGAGCATTTTAGCATGTAAGTTTTAAAATTTATTTTCTCAAATTTAATTTAAAACTTTAAAGCGTTTTTTCTCAGTTTGTGTTTTTTTCACTTACGCGCATTGCGTTTCAAAAACTATCATACTTTGATGCATAAAACTTTACAGAATTATAAACTCTATCATAATCTTTAAATCCTAGCTATTTATAGTATTACAAATTCGTAATTGTTTGAAAAATTTCAAAAAAATTAAATTTTTTGAAAAAAATTTTAAAAATGTACTTTTTTTATTTTTTAAAAATATTATTTTTTATTCTTTTTATATCTAATCGCTACCATCTAATAAGGATATATTTGACTTTATAAATCAACTTATTGCTGGTAATTAGAATTATTATTTCAGAAAATATCATGCGCGTCGTAAAACTTACTATTTGTTTCTTACAAAAAATTTTCTTATATTTATGTGCTTATTATTTTTAAAATTATGATTATGTTTTAGACATTTTATACTTTTTTGAAACTTTATTCCTTTATAAAAAATGTGTAAAAGAATCAAATTATTTCATTTTAACCTCAAAGAATTATTTCTAGTCGAAAATTGTTCATATTTTGTGCTCTCGAAACATTTTTATCACCCCTGAGACATCTTAAATGATTAAGAGTGCTTTATGGAATTAAAATTCCTCTACAACAATCAACAATAAAGCATCCTTGATTTCGATTACCCTTAAACGTCCGTGAATGTCCTTTCGGCACCATGATATAAAATGTATGAAAAAAATTCTAATAACCAAATAATTGCTGGACTACTGTTTAGTAGATTTTATAGTTTTAAGCCTTTTTAAAGTATTTCATAAAATTATCATATATTATGACCCTTTATAGCATCTACATATGTATATAAATGGATGTTTGTATATATGAAATCGCTTCACACTCCAACACTGTTCAACCGATCAGTATTAAAATTGGTACGTTTATGTATTTTTTGTGGAGAAGGATTTTGCGCTATCCTCTTTGTTGCAGCTCCCCACCAGGTGGCGCTATAGCGTTTCAACTCTTACACCATTCAATCAATTGCCAAGTCGCCAACATGGTCGCCCGAAATGATCCCAACATGGCTCCATCACTAGCCTTTCGCAATGTTTCCATTAAATCACCATTATAATGTAAGGAACGGCGTTGCTTGGAAATATTAAAATTTTAATATAAAATAAATACAGCAGAAAGTAATATTAACGTATTACACTTCCAGATATAAATTGTTTACAGTATATTAAGCATTCATTACACAAAATTTGTAACAATGTGTTACTTTTGCTGAAGAGATCAGTTTAAAAAGGTGTTTTGAAGAATCGACCCACAAGAGAGTTACGGGGCGTTATAAATTAAAAAAAAACCTTTTTATCAGCTATTAAATCTGCAAATTTACAATTTAACAAATGTGGGTTTTTTTTGTTTAGCTGTGATAAACAAAAAAGCTTTTTTTTTTTTACTTTGCAATACACGTAAAATTTTCTCATTAAAACTTATTTATTCTTCAATCTGTATTGTTTAATTTTCAAATAACCCGTGCGAAGAAGGGATATACCAGATAGTAAACTGTAAAGAAACCAAATACTTTTAACGCTGTAATAATAATATTCATAAATATTAATACAGGATTAGCAAGAAATAAGTGATGTGTCGTGAGTTCGAGCCCATTACCACTAAAGACCCACCATGGAGGGGAGCGATGCGCGTAAAATCTGTCGAAAGCTCAAACGTCCTCCTGTTGGTGTGGTAGTTAGGAGAGAGGCGTGTCAGCTCAGGTGTCGTCCTCGTCACTTGACCATGGATCAAAATTACGAGGTCCGTCGCCGAAAGCCATCTTGTACATAGCTGAACAGTGCGACGTTAATATTCACTCACTCGCTCACTTTACAAAAATAACAGAGCCGATTGACTGAATACTTATTAACGCTGCAATTTGAAATTTTGCGACTCTAAAAAAATAATGGAATAGATACAATCAGATTCTACATGTGAGCTGTAAAAGCAATCTGAAATAGAATGAAAAAGCCTATTTTATCAGTATTTTCGTGTTTTTTTTGCAGATTTATTTAATTAGCAATTCGCTCATTTTCCTTAAAAAAATGGAACTAATTCCTTTGATCTTTTGTTCCTTCAGCCATCGCTAATGAAAGAAAGAATCATGTTTCATTTTAAGAGAATCGAGAAACACTTGTTTTTTTTAAACTTTTCTTTCCGAAATAAAAGGTGTTGATTTCTTCCACATAAATGTATAAACCCATGAGATTATTTCATCTATTTCAATGACGCAAAAAGTCGAGTGAAAATAAAAAGTAAAAACAGCACCAACTGCAGTAAATCCAAATAATCTTTCTGGAGAGAAACGTTAATTCATCATTTCCGTGATCACAAAAAAGAAAAATATATTTTCTTCTCCTTTTAGATGGAAATGATTTTTCTTCGCTTGAAGCAGATGGTTGCTGATGGTCAAAGATTAAGCGTTTAATATCAACTTCTGCACTTTCGAAGAGGTTGGAGAAAATAACTTTGCTTTTTGTGGTTATCGTTTATCTCTGGGGGAGATTTCAGGGGATTCGCTTTTCTTCACACGAAATCTCGAACACAGAGAGAGAGAGATGATCTTTCTAGTGCATAGATTTTCATGCGCACTAGGGAAGCTCTGAGAACGATCTTAAGTTTGACCGGAAGAAACAGATGCATTTGGGAGAAGGGCTTCTAACAATTGAAAATGTTGGATGATACTGGAGAACTATTCTCACTTAATTAAAATACAGTTAAAGATTATTTGTTATTTAAATCTTATAAATCATCTACCACGAGTGTGTGCAGGGGGCTGGAGAATATTTCCCTCCCCTTCAGCTCCGTGCCAAAATTGTGGAGGTGGAGAAAGGTGGTATCGCCATCTATCGTTAAGAAGTCCAACCTGTCTCACAGGCAATGGCAACTTTCATTCCTTCCCCCTGCTGGAAGGACACAACAACAACAACAACATCTACTTTTTATCTGCTACAAAACTCAATTTTGCAATCAAGAATATTAAAAAGAATCTCGTGGGTTAAAGAGAGATAGGAAAACAAAATAATAATAATATAGTTTTCGTGGTTACGGTAGTCAAGTGACTATGGGTAACGAGTTCGAGTCATGGTGCTACTGAAAGCCCCAGTGTAGAGAGGCTGATTCAAGTTCAATCTATTGAAGTTCACTGTCCTCACAAAATTATGGTGTGGAAGTTAGGAGAGTGGAGTGCCACAGAGATCAGATTTCGTCCTCGTCACTTGACCAGGGTTAAATTAATGGGTCCGTTCCCAAAAGCCCTTTCGTGAATTTACAATGGATACAAACTAAAATCAAAATAAATTCTGGTAATATTTTTAGGGCTGTAGTCTGGACAGAAATATCATAGCTGTAATTTTCCCTATAACATACTTTTTTATGAAGGAACACTGTCCTTTTTTAGGTTTAATCCTTTTTATTTCAATTTATTTATTTTGTTCAAATTTAAGAAGAATCCTATTTTTTTAAGTTAATTGGACCTATAACCGTAAAATGCACCGTAAAACTCGCACTTTTAACACAAAAAATAACATTGAAATGTGCGGATACGCGTCGTACGCCGAGCATAAAAATGATAGCTTCAAAAATAAAATAAAAAAAGATATAAGCATAAAAAAATCAGATTTTTACGTAGACCGGAATACTGTTTATTCAAAAGAAAAGTCATTTCTAATGAACTTAAAAGGTATAGAAGGATACTATTTTTTAAAATACTGAGATAATACGTTGAACAAATGACTTCAAAACATAATAGCACTGCACATATACTTTTCAGGTTCTTTCATAAAAATGGGGCGCGTGCTATACGAAGAATATACTTAAAAATTAAAAAATACAGCTTGAAAGTAGAGGTGCGCATTATACGCCGGATTTTACGGTAAATATAGCAGAATTTGAAAAAAAAATAATATTTTTATATAAGAATTCTGACCCGTCTTTTAAATAGAACCCTGGGATAAAGGGGATAAAATTTGCTCTTACATGTTTCAGTTTGCTCTTCAATGATGAAAAGAAATTTCCGATCGAAAAATGTTACTTTATTGAAATAAAACTTTCTAATTTCCAAAATATTTCACTTTCATTTGAATTTCACTCTAATTTTGGTGGAAAAGTCCAAAGAGTAAGTCTTACAAAGCGTTTTGTCACATCTGCCACAGTATGCTTTTGATTTTCCTATGCAGCCCTTTATTTGACAATGACGCTGTTTGTCTCGCTTAAGTGAAAAATGACCAACTCTATATTTACGGATGTCTTCTTTTATATAAAAAGGTACACTCGAGATCTTAGGTCTACCCTTTGTTCTTATCACAGTTATCTTTAGATAAACTGTTGCTACTTAGAACTTCATCGTTGTTGAATCAGGATCATTTCAACAATGCTTACATTTGTAGAGAAGTGCGAAAATTAAAAAAAATATTGAGTAGGGCAAACAAAGTTTTTACTTTGAAGGATTGATCCTGGTCATGCTGACTTACAGTTCTATTGTATACAAAGTGTAAATAAAGTTTCAACTTTATGAAGTGGTTTCACGACTTGACATTTATCGCCAGGATATGCCAAATTCCTTAAGCATCTGAACAGTTGTCATATTCACAGGCATTTCAATGAGAACCAGTTAGAAAAAAGCAAAATTCCTATAAAAACACGTATTTTTTTTAGTATTGATCAAGAAATTGCGATCGTTTACTACCTATGTTACATATAGCTCAGTTTCTTTTATAATGAGATCATAAACTTTATAGGAATAAAACTGCCCAAAAAGGTCTGACAGATTTTATCTTTCAATGCAGTTTCCAATTGGTTGAGTAATTCACTTGCTTGTATATCAGTCTGTGTTTCCCATGTTGTATATAACGGTGATTTATTCCTTACCCAAGATGATGTGTAATTTATCTTTTTGTTCTGCTCTTTGTTATCAGTTCAGGCTAATTCTAGCCAGACCCAGGAACATCATTTACAATAATCTCTTCAGTATTTACTTTATTCTCAACTCTCATCTTCGTCAGTTAATTCAGTGGCGCACTGATGATAAGACAATAATTTCAACTTCGTTCTTGTCTGTATCTAATGTGTTTAATAATTCTTTAAGTTCAGAAACCGTTGCACTGACATAACTCAGCAGGGATGACACTAGAACGTAAATTAATATCATTTTTTTTAACTCAGTTAAAATGGGAGAAAGAAAGCGTCAATTGCATTCTTGTCATCCCGCTGTCCTATTTAGAGGACAGTAAAAAATTATGTACTTAAACATACCTAAGATTAATATAGCTTTAATTAGCCACCAGAATGGTAATCAAAGAATATTACCACATAAAGAATTTCCAATCAAGTGTCCGTAGTAAACTGAAAAATAATTCTGCAGCCGAAAAAGACATGATTCACACCACGCCAAATAAAGCGATGAATAAGCAAAATATCTAGAGGAAGGAGGAGAAGGTGAGATACATATATAATTCACGCTAGCCAGAAGCTAATACATATCCCTGCATGTTCAACCTCACAAAATATTCGCAACAAACAAATGATTTCTTCATAATATTTTTCAACACACTTTACTCCAAATAGGACATAGGCCGCGGTAGCCAAGTGGTCTAGGCATCGGATCGTGGCTAGCGTGTCATGAGTTCGATCCCAGTATCACTGAAGACCCGCCGTGTAGAGAAGCGATGCACGTTAAATCTGTCGAGAGCTCAAACGTCCTCCCGTTGGTGTGGTAGTTAGGAGAGGGGGTGTCAGTGTTCATGTGTCGTCCCCGTCACTCGACCATGGTTCAAAATTACGCGGACCGTTCTCAAAAGCCCTCGTGTAGCTGAACAGTGGGACGTTAATATTCACTCACTCACTCACCCAAATAGGACATTGGGATAAAAAGGGTCAAATCAATTTCGTAGAATTTTTTCGCTTAAGACAGCGTTACTCAACCTGCGGCCCGCCGAGACTTTTTAAGTGGCCTGATCAGTGCCCATTTCTCTGAAAAATTAAAACTTATTTAAGAATAATATACTAAACATTTATTGTCAAGAAATCAAATATATCAATTTTATTTTTTGTTGTCAATGTCGCACGAGTGCGAATTGATATTCTTTTTCTATTTGTATCGGTTACGGTTAGTGATAACAGAAACAGTGGAGTAGGGACAGTTTTATGGGGGGAACTTAATTTTTAACTATCTTTTATCCCTTGCAAGAAAAAATATCGGAAGAAAATATATCGTTTGAAAACGATTCGGAGGTTGATTATTTTGTAGGAAAAATTAACATGGATCAGCAATTCTTTGATTTGTCATGAAAGTGCTGTATTTAAGAAATATGAATAAACACAAATCAATCATTCTCTTTCAAGAGATAATAAATAGGCTTTCTTAAATAATCTTTGGAACAGCAACAAAGTGTTTTGTCAGTGGTAATGTCACAGCGGTAACAAAGATATCTTATGAAGATTGCTATATTGTTGTTAATCATATGAAACCGTTTACTGATGCAAAAATTGTGAAGAAGTGTTGCTTAAATGCTTTAATTCAGTGTTAGTAACAAAAATGAAAAAAAAATATATAAATTATTTTTATAGGAGCTCAAATATTTGGATCAATTTTCCCCATTTTACCCCCCCCCTTCCCCCCCCCATCTTTTATCCTTAAAATGCAGCCCGTGAGAAATGGTTAACATCTGTATGCGGCCCAGCAGAAAATAAGGCTGAGTACCCCTGATTTAAGCTGTATAGTTTTAGGAAGAAACTGATCTTCTTGCCACTATCATTTTTGTTGCCTTCTCAAACGCCTTTATCAATAAAGGAAACAACCATTATCATAATTATAAGTAAGATAATGTGACGCTCAAATGCTGATCAATCGAGATCTTTGCGTTTCAAAAATTAAGAAATAGAAAGAGGAAATTGCATACTTTTTCTACCTTTAAAAGAGAAAGAATAAACAGGCGAAAATCTACCGTTTATCCTGTAAATGTTGATTTGAGAATTTAATACGATTATTTACCATCGCATTTTAACTACAAAACACAGACAGGGGAAACGGTAAAATTAACAATTCAGACACTGTATTTGGGAGAATTCGGAATTATCTATTTCGTAACTTTTAACGTTAAAGATTTTTACGAAATTTATTCCATTACCAAAAGATTAAAATTAGAACATCATGAATACAAATTCACGGTAATTACTTTTACGTTTCAACGCGTAGGAATAAAATAAATATAGTGCTCTAAGCACATAGGTACGTATCCTTCCTTAATAAATGGGTTTATTTAAAATTCATCCTTTCAGGCTTTAAAGATATTTTAAGTAAATAGCTAGAGCGCATAGAGAGATCTAAATAAAAAAAGGCCAACAGTTTATTTCTGCCACAACGCACTCATTCCATAATCTTAGTTTTATTTTGCCTTTCAGAGCTAATTTACATTCTTAATCTCATAGATTAACAATAAATGCATTTTTAAATCATTGTCTTTCGAAGTAGAAGTAATTTGGAGAATCTGGAAATGAAACGGTTTAAATCTAATTACTTTTCCTCAAAAATATGTTTTGATAATATATTAGGAGTTCTGAACCACACAAATTATTATATTCCCTTTTTTTCTCAGAAATTATTTTTCTAGAGAAAACTCTGATCTGTCTTCCATTTCAGAATTCCGTTTTATCGTTTATCTCGAAACATAAAATGTGTGTACAATATTAATGGAGAAAGAATTCAGTTTTCAAGAGTGTCGTTGGTTATGCAATTAACATGAAAATGGAAGAAAGGAGAAAGTTTAAAAAGAAACATTGCAATTCAAGATTTGTTATTATATAACTATATGTAAATGCATCACAACCAATCTCTTATAACATTTCGAATGATTCACAGATATATCCCTGATTTAATGCTCCTTTTTTGATACACAATGAATTAATCTTTGTAAATATTTCTGTTGTTTGACATCTCAAATTAGTTAATATATACAGCATCTTAAGTTATAACTTGTAACTTTAATATATATATATATATATATATATATATTAAAGCTTTATATATGTATATTAAAGCTGATACAATGAAAATTTCTGCTGTACGGGGAAGGTGGATCCATAAAACATTGCTTAACCTTAAATTCCCTAGCTTTATTCAGCCACAGCTTTATAAATCATAATAGGTCTCCATTTTAGTTCAAGGTCTCTTTTGGTATCTTCAGTTTTAATAGCTCTACACCTTTGTTTCGTGTTACAGTTACAGTTATTATTTTTGTGGAATGTGGAGCGGCAAATGCTGTTATCCTTCTGGTTCTTGTTTTGTTTGTTTTTATCCATTTTAGTACAATACTCTCTTTTTGTACCATTTATTTTCTTGATTTGTCTCTTGAAATTCAATTTCTTTCTTTTATTCCTTGTAGGATATACAACTTGGTCTCTTATTATTTTATTATACTACATATATATATTTCTCATAAAATCTTGTATCGGACTGTCTTCCGAGATTTCTCTCTTGAATACAGCTTAGGATGTTCTTCAACATTATTCCAAATTTTAATTGCTACATTCTTACAGGGAAACTGTTTATATTAAGGAAATGGATCACAAAAAGCAAAATAGAGAGTTATGAATCACATAATAAATAATTAAACCAGTCTTTTGATTTTCAAACGTCTTCCCTTTGGTGTGGTGTGTGAGTTAGAAGAGGAGGGTAAAAGCTCAGATAATCATCTTCGTCTCATTACCATGGTTCGAATATACGATGTCCATCGTCAATAGCCCTCGTGAAGCTTTATAGTGCGACGTTAGTATTACTTTCTCTCTCATTCTCCCTCAGTGGCAAAACACTTTCGAACATTCAACAAAGCTTCAGTTTTGCTCGTTACTTTAGTAGTGACAGTTCGAATAATTTTTCTGAAAACTGTATTTGAGTTTTCTTTTCACACAAGTTGTTATTTAGGGAGAGTGAGCGTAATATTGACATCCCAGTAGTAAGAAACACGTGGGCTGTTAGCGACAAAACTCTTTATGTTAAACCTCGGTCAAATGATGAGAACGGCACCTGAGCTGGCACCCTCCTCTCCTAACCAACGCAACTCGCCATGGGATGAAGTTGAACCTCGACTTATTTAACGTTCACTGGCCCCTTCTACTCGGTGGGCCTTCAATGGCAATAGGGCTCGAACCCGCGATGCACCAGTTACACATTCATGCCCATAAACATTAAGTTTTGGTGGTCACTGCTACTTAATTAGAGTAATTGATGAAATTTACGACTTTTATTCCCTTAAATCAGTTAATAGCATGATTGTGAGGTTGTTGTTGAAATATTTAGCTTTAAGAACATGTGACGATGAAATCGGGAAAACGTTAAACTTGATGCACGATAGGAAGCTGCTTGAGAATTGAACATTCTGAAGAATATTGAGATCCAGTTTCCACTTATCTGGGTAAGTGATTACATATAACTGAGGCATTTGGGATATTGCATAATCCGTATTTGTTAATGACGTGCTAACCTGATTAAACCTGATCATTGTGTCTTCGAAGTAATGGGTTCCCCCTCCCCCCCGAGTCTCAATCTTTCAATCCCCAATTTGTAGAGGAGCTAATGAACTTTTAAATATGTTAAGATTTATATCGCTTACTTCGGTGTACTTTGAATTTTTGACAAGTGGAAGTAGCCAGTCCATAATTGGCGTCAATTGAGGCTAGAAATTACGCGATGCATTACCAATAGCCCCGTGTTTCTTCAGATTCCCCAAAAAGTTATCTCGTTCGATGTCGAATCCTTTTAAGGTATCCGAGCACGTTCGGAATACTTTCTTTAAAAAATAGCATACTAAAAAAATTACAAACGAATTTCTAGCATTCAGTAACAAAATAAATATTGATATTTAATTGTCTAATATATAAAATTCTCCTGTCACAGTGTTTGTAACCAAACTCCTCCGAAACGGCTAGACCGATTCTAATGAAATTTTGTGCGTATATTCAGTAGGTCTGAGAATAGGATGTAAACTATTTTTCATTCCGATATTGCAATTAGGTAAAAAGATATTAATTAAAAACCTTAAAACGCCTAATTGTTTTACTTCTGCGGGTTGTTTACTTGGCAGAACTTCCATTCCGTTTCGGCCGAGCGGTGATCCGACGTTTTCCACCATCTTAAAATTGCCATCAAATTTTTACCCTTGAAATAATAAAAAAATAATTACAGAATCGGAAAGATCGTTTATTTCGCCACAATACGGTATATTTTCTATTTTTTAAGAATTTTTTATAAAAAAGGGTTAAAACTGATGCGTTTTTATGCAAATTATTTCTAAATTGTTGCGTATGAATTTCTTTTTGTGTTATTAAAACGATATTCTACACTAAATAACTTCAAGCTTTTCTCTTTTAGATCCAGTCATTTAAAAATAAAATTTCGAAAACTTTTTTTTTAAAGATTTTTTTAAAAATACTCAAAATTTTAACTTAACATTGAATAACTTTGTCGTTTAGAAAAATAATCGCACGAAACTTTATTTCCGTGTGTAAAAGAATATTATCCGTAATCTGTACGAAGATTGAAAAAATTGCGCAAAAAAAACGGATTTTAAATTTTTTTTTTTTGTGATTTTCGTAAAAAAAAACGTTTTTGCGAGAAATAATTTAAACAGTATTTTTTTGTACATTTTTTTTATTTAAAAGTACTTTATTTTTGCATATTTTTGGATATTTTGCATATTTTATGATTTTTTTTCCAAAATGAATCAAAAATTTTGCGTTTAAATAAAAATGATTTTTAAAACTTTTAGAATCAGTGTTTTAAAAAATAAAAAGCCAAAAACTTTTTTGAATAAATTTTAACAAAACACTCAAAATACTTAAAACAATCATTTAATAATTTCTTCTTTTTTAAAGATAATTGCATGAAACTTTTTTCCCGTGTGTCGAACATTTAAAAATATACTCACAATTTTGCTTCAAGATTTAAAATAGTAATAAAATTTTGTAATTTGAAAAATTTCTACTTTTCTGTCTTTTTTCAACATACAACTATTTTTAAAAAGGCTACTTTTTCGTTTCCGGGGCCTAAAAAATTGCAATGAAAGAATTGAAAAGTGAGTGAGTGATTTATAAATTCGCACTGTTCGCCTATTCGAGGGTTTTTGGTGACTGACCTCGAAATTTTCAACCATGCTCAAGTGACGAGGACGACACCTAAGTTTTTACTCACCTCTCCTAAGTACCACACCACACCAAAGCAAGAACAAATTTCGAAAAAGGGAGTTTTAATGTCATAGTTAAAGAAATCACTCACATGGCGTATACACACAAAGTCCTATCGTCCTGAGGGAAACAGGAAATTCCCATGGGGATTAAGTTATTCACTGGTAAAAGCCCGTGCAACGCCGGGCTAAGCGGAGAGGAAAGAAATAAAGAAGTAAAAGTAATTTCGAGAAATAATATTGGAAGTGCTGATTTTGAGAAGAGAAGGGAAAATGTTAAACGAGAAAGCCATGACACGCACTCACGGGCGATGCACTCACATCGTACGCGTGAAACCCACACAAAAGTGCTGGCGTCACAAAGAAAGGAGGAAATTAACATGGGGATTAAGTTATACCCTCGGTAAAAGCCCGTGCAACGCCGAGACGGGTCAGCTAGTATATGTATAAATATTTAGAAAACATTATCTACATTCTTCAAAAATCACAATAATAAGTAAGATTTTGACAATACTTTGAATAACTTCAAAACAATTAGAGATACAGAAACGAAAATTAGATGTGTCGGGTCCCAGCAAAAATTTCTTATACCCAGTATCCCTGAAGATAGGGTGAAACAGAAAAACCATTAGTAGAGAAACGCCTCCCGCAGGGAGACTAATTGAGAGAGGTAAAGCCGTCCGGAGAAACCCTTTCGGGTCAATACGTGGAGGGGGCAGAGGGTAGAGGAAGAAACATCGAAGAGGCGAAAAACGCCGATCTCGCCTGCGGCCGCAGGGAGGGGAATGGTGAATGACGTCAGCATTTCAACTGACCCAGTTTTAAAAGAGAGTAGCGGAAGCGTGTGTTGTAGTTCAATGTGTAACTTACGTGTTTTTTGTAAAGTTATGGAGGTTTTAAGGGGAGTTCCCACTTAGAAGATTTGTATGCGAAATTAACTTTAGTATGAGGCTAAGTGAACAATGTTTGTGCTTTAATTAGTGGGTTGTCATGATTCTCTATACTTCTAAAACGTTTCTAGATAGTTTAGTGATGTAATTATCAATCGGTTCCATATGTAAATCGTTGTGTATGACTTTATTCCTAACGTACCAAGGTGCGTTAGTAATGATTCTCAGTATTTTGTTTTGAATAATTTGGATCCGTTTAGTATGGGTCGGTGCCGCCGCGCCCCAGATGGGGCAAGCGTATGTTATTACTGGGCGCAAAATACGCTTGTAAAGGATGACTTTATTCTCTAGGGAGAGTGGTGACCTTCTCCCAATAAGGGATATGGCCAGTGCAATTCTACCTCAGAATTTTTCGGATAGATAATCTATATGAGGTTTGTACGTTAATCGATT
Organism: Trichonephila clavata; assembly: GCA_019973975.1. Classification (NCBI taxonomy): domain Eukaryota; kingdom Metazoa; phylum Arthropoda; class Arachnida; order Araneae; family Nephilidae; genus Trichonephila; species Trichonephila clavata. Next base: position 37,373 of record BMAO01006630.1, read on the forward strand.
ATCTAAGTATAGAAATAGGTAACGCACAACCGAGACCCAATGTATGTTATATTAGAGATACAAGTAATGAACTTACAGTAGTAGCAAAAAGCCCTGAACACACTCATTTTTTAGCGTAATTTTTGTGTTTGACCTCATTTTTCGTTGTGAAATTATCGCACTATCTTAAATATTGTTATTGATTTTAATGTATTGTTTCATGCTGATTTCAAATCTGCTTGTAGATTTCATCTAAAAAAAATAGTTTCATTGATATGTTGAAAACACCTTGACAAAAAAGCACAAGGCCACTGTAAGAATGAGTGAGTGTGTTTTCCACCAATAAATGCTCCGTTATTTCAAACAATCAGAGAGCAGTAGCGGTAAAGGGTTGAAAGAAAAATGTGAAACGTGGTTTATTGTATTGAATGCAGTTGTGTGTGCTTGTGGAAAATAGTGTATTGAAAGCAATTTGAAGTGCGTTTGTGAAAAAATATTGGAATTATGGCTAAATTTTCATATCTACCTGAGAATAAAAGGTACAAAATAATACATTTGAAGGAAGAAGGTTATTCTATGCGACAAATTGCTGCTAAAGTACCATTTGGCCTTTCTACAGTTGTGAGAACTTTGAAAAGATTTTCTGGAACAAATTTTATTGCGGACAGGGGGCGATCAGGACGACCCAGAAAAACATCTTTACGTGAAGACAGGTTATTGCACAGAATTTCACTTTTAAGGGGAAGCCCGTCAGTTGTTTAACATCTTACATAACATCTAGATGGCGTTGACTTTTGCGAAATTTTTGGCACAAATATTTTTCTGAAGATTCCCAAGATGGGCAATAAATTTCTCTCTCGGGTACTCCTCTCAACAAAATTCTCCCCTCAGCGAAAGCCGACGCTCGCTAAGAAATGGGGGTAGGAGGGGGGGGGTCACAATCGTAAAATTGGTAGTTCTTTTTTCTTTTTCAGGGGAGGGAGGGGGTAAAACAGCAGGGAATCTTGTCCATGGAAGAGTTATTTCTGGACAAAGATCAGTGGTCAAATTTTTCGACTCACGGAACCCTTAAAACTGTAAGATGTTTTCCGCAGTGTTGGATAAAACGACATGGAGATCCCTAGGCAGTCCAGTTCTCGGGGCCCTGTAGCCTAATAATCTTATTACACAACATTTTAGCAATATATTTCATTGCACAAATAAAATAACACATAATCTGCGAATTAAAAAATATGTAACTAAACACTAATTACTTATTAGAATCTGTAATAAAAACTAATTCCTGCAGCAAAAAATAGCTAAATATTTGGGTTTTTTTTATTTTTGGGGCCCCTAAAAAGAGTGGGGCCCATAGGCAATCACCTACTCCACCTAATGAGTAATTCGGCACTGGTTTTTGGGGAATCCTATTCCACACTTAAAAGAATATATCTTAAAATAATATTTAAAGTATATAGATAAACATATATTTTTGATGTTATATGAAGAGAAAATTTAAAAAATTTTATTTCTTATTAGAAAATTTTATGATGTAATGTTAATGTTATTTATTCATTGATAATATTAATTTGTGATCCAAATGCCACCTGCGCATGCATCATATTTAGTAACTGAGATATGTGTTCACATTTTTTACACAAACTGTCGGCCCTTGGAAATTATGTGCAGTAGCATTTCATATTCCGCGTTTAATTCGTTTTTATATTTTGTTTTTGTAGACACTCGCGTTGAGAAATATTTTTCACTTTCTAAATACATTTTTGTGAATGGCATTAAAATGTTCACAGCTATGTGAGAAATTCTGCGTATTTTGCAAGAATTGGCAACCTAAAATTTTGGTGTTCTAGCATAAATTTAAATTTTAGCATTGAATCTCTTGATTATGTCGATAAATTGTTCCATCTTCTTCATTATAGGTGTTTTCCCCCCCACAAATGTAAAAGGTTTTAGAATATTACACTAACTAGTACAAAATTACTTTGTGGAACTCGGGGATAGCAAACAATAGTATATTCATAATCTAATAGATAAAGAAAGAAAAGTTTTAAATTCATTTATTATAAAACAATAAAAGTTTAAAAAGTTTTTCATAGCAAAGTTATGTATAAATAAAATTTTTAATTTTAATGTATGAGATCATTTTTAGATAATTGTGGTTATACGAACTTCATGAGAACTTGAATCCGTTTTGCATACACATTTATAATTTTTCTTTTCGATTTCTTTTTATTGTGACTCGTGGAATCTCAAGGTTCTGTGGAACACAGTTTGAAGATCAATGCTCTAGATAAATGATGTAGAGAACGAAACTGTGTGTTTAATTTTTTCTGAATAAATGATTTTCAAAGGAAGAATGAGTGGATTTAAAGCAATGAAAAACTTAATTTCACGTTTTAATATGCTGTATTAAATGAACAAACAATATGATACAAATTTTACATTCATGCGATAGAAAAGGGGTTGGCAACCTATTTCACGTGTGGCACGCGGCACAATTCTCAGTGGCACTCTGCACTACTCAAGAAATGTGTCAGTTTTTGAGAGGATGGAAGTTGATAAATTTGTAATGGATCTTATTTGAAATAGATCTCCAAAATTATGGACCGTAACGAAATGTCAAAAAAATTGGAAAGGTAACTCCAAAGATAAATTTACAGCTTTTTTGTAATTTATTGAATGCCATTGTTGGAGAGATTTAATTGTTCCAAAAGAGAAAATTGTATGCACATTGCTCTCCGTTTTTGGCTCTAGTTATCTAAGTAAGTAAAAAATATTTCGAGTCCGCATAGAAAATCAACAAAGAGTTATCTCAATTTTCTTCTAAGACCAATTCTTACCTATAAAATATAATTAAATATTTTTCAAACAAAATGCGCAAATAATAACTTTATTACATTACTTTTAATTATAAATAGCGGTACAATAGCATCACGTGTATCTGAAAAATATTTAAACAATTTTTAAATGAAGGAAGTACAAACAAAAGAAAAAATATTACAAATTTTTTTCCCCAGCGTTTCTCAGTACAAATTCTGAAATATATCAACATTCATAAAAGCATGATATATTTTATGCTGCATATACATATAGATTAAAATACAATTTTTAAATCACATACAATTATTGATTTTAATATACAATAACATAAATTTAACATTGATACCGTTGGATAACCATAAGATTATTTAATTTTTACGCATATTTGGCAACAAAATAATAGTATTGTTTTATGTAGTGGATGAGACTTGATGCTAATACAGTTTTTTCAAATATTTATCTATTAATTACCAATTAATTAAATAAATTAATTACCGGTTTTCGACACCAACTTAGATTCGTCTCCATTATTGTAACATTGTAAATGCTAAAACAAAACAATGACAAAAGTTAGCACCGAAAACCAGTTTTTCATCCAAACTAGCCAAACCAGGTGCGCATTGTTACAACAATTCAGACAAATCATGCTTTTTTTTCAATTCCTACTATAAGTTCACTCTCTCCCTATACATATATCTATATATATCTTGTTGAAATTTTCAATCGTTGATAAAATACTTTGTATTCATTCATTCCAAAGTAGAAATTGTCTTAAAATTTGTTTTATATTACTTGTTTCCCTTGAAAATGAAATTAATCTAACAGGAAATTGCGCTCAAACTTATCGGACGAAAACCTGCAACATCAATTACGATGTACAAATATATGCATTGAGATCTATTGAAAAAACTCAGTGAAAGAGTTGAGAAACAAATATCTCACTAATCAAATAAATTTAAATAATATTATTTGATTCATTGCATTTTCATTATTATATCTTTGTTTGTATACATATAAAAATAATGAAAGCAATAATAATTCGTTCTGTTTTAAATTTTTACTCCAATAAATGCTTGCAATAAATCCAAATCTATCATAGAGATATATATTTTTATATGTGGCCCGCTGAATTGTAATGTTTTTCCGAAGTGACCTGCAAGGTCATTTGGGTTGGCCATCCCTGTTCTACGCAAAACCCCATCAGAAGTATCACCAAAAGAGAGGACTCCCTTCCCCCCTCACACTCTGCAGTTTCTTCAGCTCTTTTCTGTTTTATTACCCCCAGAGCAATAGAAGTTTCCTACCCTCTCCTCCCCCTTTTTTTGTACCTTTCTCTTCTTTCCTAGAGACTTCGGACCAATGTTTGTCATGAACTAATGAAAACACCGTTTACATATTTAGAAAATTAATTTTTTAAAAGAAAGTATTTTTAAAAGATTATTCAGCGGATCATTATTTTGTGTGAATACTTTATTTTCTAATTTAAAAATAAACTAGACCGAATCAATATTTTAACTATAGTATAAAAAGAATTTTATAAAAATTTTACTACTTAAAAATTTATACAATTTAACTAAAATGGATATTTTCCGAATTTAATTTCTGACTTTGATATGTGTAAAATGTATTGCGTAAAAAACCGCAGCATACATTATATTAAAAATTTAGTCAGACTTCACCAGGGAATTGAAAATGTTCAATGTTAAAAATACCAGTCATGTCGGTTTATCCATTGGGCACTTGGGGCGGGAGCCCTGGCCGGGAAGGTCCAGGATAGGCTGGACATAAACAGGTTTTCTAGTTA
>BMAO01006631.1:0-32862 GCA_019973975.1 Trichonephila clavata
TGTAATTACTAAAATAAATCTTATAGCGTTCTGGACTAGTTGCAGGGTATGGGCCTAACAAATCTAAAGACACGATTTCATTCAGAAAATTTCGTTATTATCGGAATTAATTGACCAGCTGGTAATCCGTTTTTTTAATAATAACTTTTTGGCATTGGTCGCAGTTGCTTACATATTTATAAAAATGTATTTCCTCATGTACGGGGAAATAACACGCATCCTTTAATTTTACGTAGGTTTTCTTTTTGCCTAAATGAACCTGCCATCGGCGAGTCATGAAATTCTCGCATAACATCTTTACGTAATGTTTTTAGGTATAAATACCCTTAATTCACCTAGTGTGGTTGTATATTTGCATAATATTAAGCAAACCGTCAACGATTTTAAAGTCATTGGACCAATTTCTGCAGATCGATTCATTAACAGAACTATCGTCCGGATTTTCCAAATACTTCATTATGTGCCCTAGTTCCGGGTCATTTCTCTGTTCCTCTCTCAAACTGTTCTCTAGACGATAATACTAACGATCTAAATCAGCGCACAAGACACCTTTGGTTCTTCATTACTTTCTAACGGGTTTTCTAGACACATATCAGCCCACTAAATTTTGCGTACCTGGGCGATGTTCCCCATTCTACCTTAAATTTCGCCAACTTTTGTTTTTGCCCTGCCTTTAACTTAGTCCTTAATAAATCTATCCGTACCGGTTCGTCCGAAATTGCCAATTTCTCAACTTGCGAATCCGGAATGATTAACGATTTTTTAACAAAATCAAAAGTAATCCCTGCATGTGACATAAAATCAACACCTATGATGCATGGATCTTGCATCTCAGCAATCACATAAAATTTCCACAACTTCGAAAATTCTCTTATTTTAATTCTTAGCTCAACTGTGCCTAAATTTCTGCATTATGACCCTTGAGCTGTAACTACTTCAGGTAACGATTTTTTAATAAGACAGAAAGAAAAATATGACCGGTACGTTTTTTCTGAAATAAACGACTTTTCCGCACCTGTATCCCAGAGCGCTTTTAGAAATGTATCATGCAAAAGAATCGGCACATACGGAAGTTCAACTGGTGATAATCGCAATGAATTAATTTTAATTCTATTAGGAGGATTTGACTCAACTAGCGATCGTTTACCTCCCGCAACACGATCGCTTAGAAGTTTAAATTGGCATTTCTTTGCCTTTCGCTGTTGCAATCAACACGCCTCCAATTCTGCTTTGCTGAATCATTATTAGGACCCTTCCTAACCACCATCCTACGGTTCTGATACCGGCCTGTTCTCTGATTGGGCTGATTGTAGCGATTTCCACCCTCGAATCCTTGATTTTGATAATTACGACGAGAAAAATTATTCGCACCCCTGCCTAGTCCTCTTTGATCATTTTGACTATTTCCGACTCCAGTATCTCTCCAATTTCTATTATTCCTTCTTTTCTCAGGATTCCTACTCACATCCCAACTTCGTCTAGCAAAATTATTACTCGAACCCTGGTTTTCCCTGCAGCTATGACGTTCCTCATACCGGTCTACCAACTCTATCAATTGAGTTTTCGTTGTGGGGTTTCGAACTTCTAAATAATCCATTATTTGGGGTTCTAGTCGCATTACTATGTGATCAATCAATTTTAACTCATCATAATTCAAATTCAGAATTTTATGAATTTTTAACAGCTGAAAAATAAAGTTTGACGGGGCTTGACCTCTCCGTTGTTTTGATGAAAAAAACTGAGCTTCTAGCTCTGATTTATTCCGTATTACCGGAAAACTATCTGATAATTTCTTTTTAAGTGTCGCAAATGCAGTCGCTTCTTCATTTACACACTCGAACCCAATTACCTCAAACCAGTCTAACGCTCTCCCAATTAAATGACCTTTTAAATATGCACATGATAGATTCGCCGGTATTTCATAGTAAGCTATATTGTCGTCAATATTATTGATAAACTCAGACACATTTTCTTTACCCGAAAAAAATAACTCCGGCAAAACTCTAAATCCTGCACCTGCTCTTAATTCCGGTATTTGGTTTGGGCGCCAGTGTCGTAGTCTCTCACTACCCCTATGGTTATTAACTTCCCTTTGCACATTATCTAAATTTGGGTATGTTGGATTCATAATTAATAACTACATAAATAATAAATTACTACTATTTATTTTATTCCTTATGATAGAAATACACAAATATTAATCAAACTTTAAGAACAACAAATTATAGTGGAGTGAGATCAGAATTCAATTATGAACGACGGAACACTAACTGATACCACGGGGAATAACGCATACAATCAAACTACGCATTTAAATCTAATCTATAAAAATCACAGACCTGATATCTCTTTAAGACTGGATTCTTGAATACTTGAAGAATCTATAGAGCGGTTACAATCCTTGATGTCTTCAGTTACGTCCGAACCGAATTAATGAATCTTTTTCAATAATCTTCCTTCATCTAACAAACTTCACTTAGTTAAACTAATCTCCTAGAATCACCTTCTTAATCAATCACGTAGTTAACTCCTCTATCAAAACACGTAGTCATCCTCATATCTTCATTTCATTTCTCCCTTTTATATCTCTTTCGAACTCGCTAAACCCGAAACTATCTTATTTGCATAAGTCACACTTTTAGCTCTCAGCGGGGATTGGTTAAAATAAATACAATTTAAAAGATTTTGAGAGAAGGTTAGTGAAACGCGTAAGCACCCGTCACATCTTGAATTTCAGAATAAAAGGAGCTCTGTATAAATGACTCTCAGAATGTTAGAGAACTCGTCTAAAGCTCGTTACCGACCTTTAAAAGATGATGATGAAAATGATGAACCATTGACTTGTGACCTGGATTATATGGAAATTACAATAGTCGTTTTGAAAGTTGTGCTGTGGTGCTTGGTAATGGCATTGTTTATCGCATTTGAGTTTGGGGCTGTTTTCTTTATTATATCAGTGTTTTATTTTATGTTCACAAATTTTCGTGAAACCGAAAAGTCACCCAATGAGTTGAGTGCTTATTCAGTGTTTAATCCTCATTGTGAATCCATAAAGGGAACTCTTACTGCTCAACAGTTTGAAAATGAAATAAAATTTGGTCTTGGGGGACTTCATTAATTTTGTTCTATGAATTGTAATTTTTAATTATTTTTATTTCTGTTAATAGTAGTAAAAATATACCATTTTCATTGTAAATACGTTATTTAAAGTTATATATATATGGAGATGGACAACTCTTTTTCAGTTTCAAATCACATGTTGTGTATCATTTTATAGTGAAGAAATTGATGTGATTGTGATATTCAATGTTGCTCAACAAAATTCAAATGTGCTTGTTCTTAACAACTCTAGTAAAATACGTTTTATGAAAAATCTTATGGATTTGTAAGATGTTGATTTAAATTATTCTATTTACGTGTCCTAAATACCTCGTTGTGATGGAGTTAATCAATATTTGTGGTGTGTGATTCATCCTAGAAAAATCTATCTCCATTAATGTTACTGTTAACTATGTTTGTTCAGGTTTTAGATGAATGATTCACTACGGGGATTAGTTTGAAAATGTCTCAAAAATTTTATCGAGGAAAAAATGCATTATCATTAATGCTGAGAGGAAAGCATGCATAAGAGCAAGGGAAAATATTGCTCCTTTAAGTGAACATTCCTATCTTGTTTTTAGAACTTTTCTCTTTAATAGTTTTTTTAATCTTAATAATAATTATACATTAAGGAATCCCTACAATTAAATTATTTTAAATTTGTATTAATACAAACAATTGTAAATATATTTTAAAGTATATATTATTAACAAAATTTATATGGGAACAAAATTTGGTAAAAGAAAATTTGTATGCAGAATATAATTAACGAAGTGCATGGTATTTTTTCTTCTGAACATTAAAAGAAAACAGTTGATGCAATTAAGAGTGTTTATTTTAATGCATTTAAAAAATAGCGGCCCATTGGATCGTGTCTATCAGAAAAACAATTTTACATTCCAAATGCTTTCATATTTGTACTAATGTATATAAACGTATGCATCATCTAGAAATATTATAACTGTTCATTTTCGAATTCGCGCTTATTTGCCAACAAATCCAAAAGTAAAAGAGAGAGAAAGAAAGAGTTTTAGTTCGAAATTTTTCTTATGAACAGGTATCTTCCTGTCAAGAATTGTTCAATCCGGAAAGAAAAAAAATCTCGCTTCATTATATCATTTTACGTTATCAAACCAAGTGCAGGCAAGAACTGAATTCTTTAAATGCTTTTAGTTTAAAAGGTGCAAACTTACATGAGAAACTAACATCAAAACAAAATACGTCATTCTTTTAATTTATAATTTTTATGCTTGTTCCACTAACTACAGTTTTATGTAATCGCATTTCATTAGACTAAATAATGTTCTTTTAGTTTAACAATAGGGTTTTATTTATTTGAAATTATTATAAATATCTTTATTCCTATTTTGAAGTGTTTAAGAGCTCAATTTGCAGTTATGTGCTTGTGACAATGACACCAAATTTTTGTACGATGCATGAATAGACAGTTATATACAAGTTATTTAGGACGTACAATATTTATTGAACAACTGTTTTAAATGTAGTTTTATGTGCAATTTGGAATACATATCCGATTTGGTGTAGTTACAATAAGTCAAAATTCCTAATTTATATGTCTAGAATCACACACATGTTAATAAATGTGGAAAATATTTGCACTTTCAACAACTGATATACCGTTTTTCTCCATAAAATAAGACCTTATCGAAAACTAAGCCCTAGCATAATTTTTTTCAAAATAATCGCAAAATAAGCTCCAGTTAAGGTCACCCAAACAGATATTAGATATTGCCGGGTGACAAATCGAAATTCAGATGCGACATACGGGCACATTTGATAGCTAACAGATGTGATTTCAACTTACTAGAATCTATGACATTCAGTATGGCATGCTTCAGCTAATTATTAACGCTCATCATATAACAAATTTAAAGGAAATGATATTTGGATCGTACAATAAAAATGAGTGTAAAAAGAAAATTTTTCAGAGTAGAAAAAAATAATTGTAGAAGATTCTAGGGATTAGAATTTTACGTGCTTCGTTTAAAGAGAAGAAATTGTATCTTCGAATATTCCAAAAATGGTGATCAAAGTATGATATAACTTCAGTCAAATGGACAGGACAAATTTTAAGAAATGGAAGTGGGGATCACAAGTCAGCATCTATTACATAGTGTGTGAATGGATTCCTGACAAAAGATTAATGTGTTGGGTTGTTCGTATGGATGATATTAAAGCATTTGATTTTCAGCAAATGGTGTAACAGTTAATTATTGCTGAAAGAATTTAAGGCATGACAACACTGATTGAGTGGCTTCCTTCAGCGAGGTGAACAGCGTCGAGTTTTATAAAGATGTTCCCAAATGAAAACACCTTGACTGTTTTTAAATTAATCTAAATTTTTGGGGCATGAGTATATAAATAAGTGTGACTCTAGAACAGGAATAAAATGCAAATTGTTGTAAAATAAGACATCCCAAAACTTAAGCCCTAATGGCAAAAATTGAAATAAGGCCCTTCATCTTATTTTGGAAGAAGCATGGTAGTAAAGTTCCGAACTAAAATATAATTTCATGTTTTCTTTGTCATAACATTCCAACTGTATTTATCTTTTTTAAAAAATTTCTCTTCCATTAAGTAGTGTATAGTCAGAGCTGTAGTAAATATTGAAGAGTTTCCTAAGAAATTGAAAAAGTACCTTTGGACTGCTAAGATATGATTACAGAACAGTTTAGAGAGTAGTAGGATCTGTTTAGTTGATTTACTGGTAAGAAAGAACAATAAAAGCAAACAAACTGGGGGCTGTTTAAAAACTTATCTTCGAAAATTTTGGAAGAACAATATAAAATTGTATTTGATTGCGCTTGATCATCTTCAAAAGGAACGCAGGTGTCCCTAGTGCAAAGTAACATGCTGTTTCTTGTCCCTTGACATATGTAAAAATTAAAAAAAAAATTCGAAATTTAAACTGATTATTAAAGAGATTGAATAATTCGATTTATAAGTTTTGTATGAATTTGATGAGAGAAGTGCTTGAAAGGGTACCATTGACTTGTAAGATTGCTCAAAATGTATTTTTAATGCTCTGATAAATAAATTTTTTCCTGTTATATGTCTACTATTTCTCTACATTTTTCAAAGAGAGGTGTCGAATTTTTTGAAAACATTTAATATAATTATGCCTATTAAGCTCCTGGTGAGGGAGTGTATAATCATTCATCTTACAGATACCACCGTTCTCTCTCCATATGGGCTACCTATATGATTTTTTTAGAAATATGTTTTTTTTTTTACTAAACCATATAAACCTTTATAATTAGTTACAAATGAATTAAAACAAATTTGCATAAGTTATTAATTTTGTATAAAACGTTTCAAATAAAATCATTTTAATTCAATTCTATGAAAAAAAAATTATTTTTAAAGTACTTTTTTAGATTTTTGTAATCAGAATGATACATAAAATCCACTGCCTATTGCAATTAACTTATTTTCAAATATGAAATTTTATTATTTATTTTTACTCTTAATTTTATTTTCTCATGGCATCGTGCTCGAACCTTCCATCTCGGTCTATTCCAATGGGATCGAGTTCTTTTCGATTCAAACCGTGTTGGTTTCCAGGCTCTCGAGACCCTCCTATGGGGGTCTACTCAATGGTTGTACAGGGTTCGACAGGACTCGAAGCCCACGTCCTACCCTGCGCGACAAACGTTCATAGGCACCCTAGGAGCCCCGTGATTTACCTTTGAATTTTGTTTTTTTTTCACTCTTTACAGACCCTCCTATGGAGGGTAGGGTAACAGTAGTTACACTGTTGCCATCTACTAGCCCGTCTCTTTCATTTGACATACTGCAAAAGCTTATGGGATCCATAGAAGCCGAAATGGGTTCAAGACAAGTTGACACCTGTTTTCGAACCCTACAGACCCTCCTATGGGGGGGGGGTAGAATCTTGTAACGGGTATCCTTCGAAAGAGCTCGCCCTTTCAAACACATGGATAGGTGACACGACGCCCTGAGGGGTGTGGGGGCTAAACAAGGTCACTTTCAAATGTCGAAATGGTTTGGAGCCTAGGATCGAAACCAGAGATCCAAGGTCTAGATCCATGGCATCCAACGATAGTCCCTGTGAAGGGCTATCCAACAACGTCAACCGTTTGAAAATCGGACGGATAGGTGAGGAGCAAATCTTAAGTAGGTCACAGGGCCTTTTTTAGCCTAGTGCCTCAACCAAGGGGTCTAGGTCCAAACTGATGAATGTTTTGTAAACTACAAACGATTCTGAATCATTTGACGGGTCACACGTCTACAAGGGCCCCATAGGAGCCGAGATATCGCCACTTCCGTTTCACCAGGGGGTCCCCATGACCCCCCAGGGAAAAACTCTGGACCCGATCCGACCGTAATTTACCGAGATAGAAGGTTTGAACTTGATTCCATAGCGTTCTAATGGGAAAAACTTCCATACTACTAGTATAATGCTGTAAAAAATTCCGTCCAAGAAAATGCTACTGCGCATGCGCCTTTAAAACTCTACTGCGCATGCACGATGTGATGTCACTCGAATGTTGGGTATAAAATGGACGACTTGCTCGCGGAGCTCAGTCACAAAACATATTCTGCTTCTTGTATCAGTAGCATTCAGACACGGATTCTCTGTCCTCGTCCGTGCCCCCTTTTTTTCCGTCGATTCTACCCCGAGTAGGATTGTTGTTCCGCCGCGTGGTTAGGCTTAGCCGCCAAGCTTTCTTTTCGGCCCGCATTGTGTCTGCGGAATCCTTTTGCATCAGCGTGGATTTTCATCGTTGCAAGTTATCACCTACTGAATTGTTTTTCGCTATTTAGCGTGTTTCAAGATGTAGTGCTATTTTTGCACTATTCTTGATTTTTAGTTCTCAACTGTTTTACGATTTGGATTACCTTCAACTTAGACATGGAACTCGTAGAAGTATCTCCGTCTACATCAATACAGGTTAGTGCATTTTCTGTTGTATCTTTAAGTACATTCAATGTCAATGAAGCGAGTTTAAAAGTAGATTCCCTAACGACATCAGACGAATGTTCTGATTTCTGTGCCGCGCTAGAGGATTTACTCTTTCAATTCAACGCTAATAATAGCGCTCAGCTGGGGTTGGAAGAACTCCGTGCTATCAATTCCATTTCCTGGATCTGCATTAGATGCTCCAGGAAAACTGTTACCCTTCTTGCCTCCGAATTTAAGGAGCAAATTTTAGCTCTCGGAGCAAAGAAAGAGGAAAGCAAACCCGTTGAGTCGACTCCAGTTGAGTCCAAAAACGAGGTTGTCTCCCCGGTAGAGTCGTTGCCCCCTAGTTCGGGGAAAACTGCCGCCAAGCGCAGCTCTACTTCCCCTAAAAGAAAGGGGGGGGAAGTCAAAACCAATGCTGAAAAGCATGAGGATTTAGTAGAAACGAGCAATCCATTTCAGGCTCTTGCCTCTGTGGAAAGCTCAGATATTGAGGTTGACGACTCCGAGGACGTTGTTGACGAGCCCACGAGTGTCATAGCGGACCATACGCCAACGGCACCTGTAGCACAATTGGCCCCCACCAGTGTTAATACAAATCAGCCGGAGACATCCTCGTCCGATGTCGACCAGGCAGTAATTAAGCCAAAACGTGTTCCGCCAATAGTGATTGACGAGCAATACAACACTCCGGGTCTATTAGCGGACCTCAGTGGACACATTGGCACAAAGCTCATGGGCAAAATAGTGGGGGGGGGGTAAACTTAAAGTTTTCCCCGAAACTATTGACGCCCACAGAAAGATTCAAAACTTTGTTTCTGTGAAGAAACTTAAATCGCACACCTATGAGCTCGCTGAAGAAAAGCAGCTCAAGACTATCATTAGGGGTCTACCCTCAGACTACGATACTAATGAAATTATTCAGGCTCTAGGCGAACTTAACATTGTTCCCGAGCACGTAACTGTGATGCGTAATCGCAGTAAAAACATTAATATGCCTCTCTTTTTGGTGGTTTCAAAAAAGACCCCAGAGAATCAAAATTTTTTTAAAGTAACCAGTATTGGTTGCTAAAAATTAAAGTAGAATCCCTTAATAAAAACTCCATGCCAGCCCAGTGTTACAGGTGCCAACTATTTTACCATCACTCACGATTCTGCAATCGTAAGCCAAAGTGTCTAAAATGCGGTCTTAACCATCTGACGAGAGACTGCAAAAAAAAAATACGGATTCCCCTGCAAAGTGCGCCAATTGCGATGGTTCCCATCCGGCAAACTACTCAGGGTGTCCAAAAAATCCTAAAAACCTAAAACCTAGCAAGCCCCCTGCAAAGAACGTATGGGAAGAGATACGAAGGTTTTAGAAAAACAAAAAATAAACAAAAATAAAAATGAGAGTAAGAATACCAGCGTCTCTCCCGCATCTTCGGACACCAAAATCCTGTTGGATCAAATGTCCGCTATGATGGCTCAATTCGGAACAATGTTCCAAATGGTCATGTCGACGCTCGGAAACAAAATTTAATTGTCCCAACCCCAGTAATTCCGTTCTTCGCGTTCTGAGCTGGAACGCAAATAGTGTTATGACCAAGTTAGGCGAGCTTAGGGAGTTCGTTAGCGACGAGGACCCAGATATTATAGGTATTCAGGAAACCCACCTGGGTCCCGCTCACTCCATTAAAATCCCAAATTATATTTGTCACCGTAGTGACCGTTCAACCCATCGCGGGGGTGGAACAGCCATCTTTGTTAAAAATTCACTCAAACACCATGTTGTTACAGTCAATACAAACACCTTCGAAAACACCACCATTAGGCTAGAGTTAGGCAACAACAATTGCATCACTATCTCCAGCATTTAGAAGCCACCGCTAAACCACATAAGCACAGCGGAGCTTGACGCTATCCTCAATAACAGTCACAAAGCTCTCCTCTTTGGTGATTTCAATGCTCACCATCCGTGTTGGAACCCTGGGCAGGCCAACAATAGTGGAAATACATTGTACAATTGGGCTTGCGCCCACGCCCTTGATATCATCGCACCCACTGCTCCCACCCATTTCAATTCCCGTGGCTACAGTACTATAATTGATATTGCTTTTGCTAGTAACATTTCATTGCATAATATAACCTCTGTTAATGCTCTCAACAGTGACCATAACCCTGTTATAATTGATTTCACACTAAATAATTCTCTTCCTAAAATCCTTAATACTCTTAAAACTACTAATTGGACTAAATTCCAAGAAATAGTATTTAACACCCTACCTGGTAATCCTCTTATTACTCCTGATAATATTAATATTGATAACGCTATTAATAAATCTCGAGCATAATTACAAGTGCGATAGCCGCATCCACTGTCACAAAAATTGTTAACACTCCACACCTTAGACTTCCACACGACATCAGGGAGCTAATTAAAGTTAAAAATAGGTTTAGAAAACAATGGCAACTAACCAGAAATCCAATACTCAAGCGCGAGATGAACTCCCTGGTCAGACAAATTAAAATCCTCACTACTAATCATAGAAATAGGAATTGGCATAATTTGCTCATTAATTTAAATCCGGAGGACAATTCACTCTACAATATTCAGCGGAAGCTCTCAAATAAAATTGTTAAAATTCCGCCGCTATCTGGGCCCAACGGCATTATTTACTCGAACGATGAAAAAGCCGAGGAATTTAAAAACACTCTGGAAGTAACATTCCAAGAAAATGCCGAACCTTACAACGACCAAGTCATTGAATTAGTTGAGTCAGAGGTCGAAGACTTCCTCACTAATTCCAACACAATCATTCCACCCCTCACTAGCCCAGCGGAAATACAACAAATCATTAAAAACCTAAAAAATAAAAAAGCTTCCGGCCCGGATAATATTCCGAATTATGCCTTAAAATTACTCCCACTTCACGCTATCACTCATCTCACAAAAATCATAAACACTTGTTTAAAACATCACTACTTTCCAACACTGTGGAAATCTGCCAATGCGATTATGCTCCCTAAGCCCAATCAAAACCATAGTTTAGCTAAAACTTTTCGTCCAATAAGCCTCCTCTGTGCCACGGCGAAAATTTATGAAACGATTTTATTAAATAGAATCAAAAACCACTGCAATGAATTTAACTGCATTCCAGCGGAGCAGTGCGGTTTTCGAAATAAACACTCAACAGTTCATCAACTAATTCGAGTCACTAACTTCATTAATGAAGGTTACACTTATAAACTCTACACAATTGGGGTCTTTCTTGATGTCAAAAGAGCTTTCGATAAGATGTGGCATGATGGGCTCATCTATAAAATGATTCGACTGAAATTCCCTGATTATTTAGTCAAAATTATTTACAGTTTTTTAAAGGACAGGTCGTTCAAAGTCAAAGTAAATCTTGACTTTTCGAACAAGGGCTTCCCAGAAGCAGGTTCGCTGCAGGAGTCCTGCCTCTCGCCCTACCTCTATAATATCTTCACACACGATTTTCCCCATCACCCCAACGTCAGCATTTGCTTATTTGCAGATGATGCTGCGGTCCTTTCTCAAGGAGCGAATCTCAACGTGACTCGTAACGCACTACAACACTACCTACAAACGCTGGAATCTTGGCTTACTGACTGGAGGATAGCAATAAATGTTGACAAGTCACAAGCCATCATTTTTAGAAAACACGGGCGCTCTAAAATTACTCGTACACTCTCTCTATTTGACGAAGAGATCGAATGGTTTAATGTGGTTCGTTATCTGGGCCTGTTTTTAGACAGTTCTTTAAGGTACAGAAATCACATCAAACACATCAGTGATAAATTCTGGGCCAAAATCCATCTCAGCATTGCGCTGGTTGGAAGGAGGTCCATTTTATCACTAAAGAATAAAGTTCTGCTCTATAAACAGATTCTTCGCCCAATTTTAACGTACGCCTGTATGGGGAGCTGCGGCCCCCACCAATCTCAAAAAAGTTCAAATTATTCAAAATAAAGTTCTTAGGATGATCACAAATGCGCCCTGGTACGTTAGAAATAATGTTCTGCACCGCGATCTTAAAATTGAATCTATTGGGGATTATATTACTAAATTATCTAGAAATGTCTTCCTTACTATTCAAAATCATGAAAACCCTTTAATCAGAGCGCAAACGCTCTTCACAAATCCCAATAGTAAACATTATTACGCATATAAAACTACAAAGTGGCAAAATGTTCTTCACCCACCGTAGCCAGCTCACTTGCCCACCCCTCTAGCGCAATAGCTTTTTTTATGCACTCTAGATCAATAGATTTGCACTGATTTTCTGTTTTGTTCTTTTTTTTCAGCCTTTTTTCTCCATTTATTCGCGTTTTTTTAGCTCCTGCCCGACAACCTCGCTCGTCCGCTACTTTGGCTCGAATGAGCCTTTCTACCTCAGTCGGTCTTAGGCCACGCCTCTGGCCTCCCTGATTGGTTCGCCCACGGACCTTCGTCCATCCCCCTTTTTGGGACTTGTTCACATCGCAGCTCTGTCATTTTATTTTTTCACATTTCTATTGAGTAAAAGTGATCACTCGCTGTCGCTCGTGATGTATCTTATTTTAGTTAGGTCAGTCACAAAACATATTCTGCTTCTTGTCTCAGTAGCATTCAGACACGGATTCTCTGTCCTCGTCCGTGCCCCCTTTTTTTTCGTCGATTCTACCCCGAGTAGGATTGTTGTTCCGCCGCGTGATTAGGCTTAGCCGCCAAGCTTTCTTTTCGGCCCGCATTGTGTCTGCGGAATCCTTTTGCATCAGCGTGGATTTTCATCGTTGCAAGTTATCACCTACTGAATTGTTTTTCGCTATTTAGCGTGTTTCAAGATGTAGTGCTATTTTTGCACTATTCTTGATTTTTAGTTCTCAACTGTTTTACGATTTGGATTACCTTCAACTTAGACATGGAACACGTAGAAGTATCTCCGTCTACATCAATACAGGTTAGTGCATTTTCTGTTGTATCTTTAAGTACATTCAATGTCAATGAAGCGAGTTTAAAAGTAGATTCCCTAACGACACCAGACGAATGTTCTGATTTCTGTGCCGCGCTAGAGGATTTACTCTTTCAATTCAACGCTAATAATAGCGCTCAGCTGGGGTTGGAAGAACTCCTTGCTATTAATTCCATTTCCTGGATCTGCATTAGATGCTCCAGGAAAACTGTTACCCTTCTTGCCTCCGAATTTAAGGAGCAAATTTTAGCTCTCGGAGCAAAGAAAGAGGAAAGCAAACCCGTTGAGTCGACTCCAGTTGAGTCCAAAAACGCGGTTGTCTCCCCAGTAGAGTCGTTGCCCCCTAGTTCGGGAAAAACTGCCTCCAAGCGCAGCTCTACTTCCCCTAAAAGAAAGGGGGGGGGAAGTCAAAACCACTGCTGAAAAGCATGAGGATATAGTAGAAACGAGCAATTCATTTCAGGCTCTTGCCCCTGTGGAAAGCTCAGATATTGAGGTTGACGACTCCGAGGACGTTGTTGACGAGCCCCCGAGTGTCATAGCGGACCATACGCCAACGGCACCTGTAGCGCAATTGGCCCCCACCAGTGTTAATACAAATCAGCCGGAGACATCCTCGTCCGATGTCGACCAGGCAGTAATTAAGCCAAAACGTGTTCCGCCAATAGTGATTGACGAGCAATACAACACTCCGGGTCTATTAGCGGACCTCAGTGGACACATTGGCACAAAGCTCATGGGCAAAATAGTGGGGGGGGGTAAACTTAAAGTTTTCCCCGAAACTATTGACGCCCACAGAAAGATTCAAAACTTTGTTTCTGTGAAGAAACTTAAATCGCACACCTATGAGCTCGCTGAAGAAAAGCAGCTCAAGACTATCATTAGGGGTCTACCCTCAGACTACGATACTAATGAAATTATTCAGGCTCTAGGCGAATTTAACATTGTTCCCGAGCACGTAACTGTGATGCGTAATCGCAGTAAAAACATTAATATGCCTCTCTTTTTGGTGGTTTCAAAAAAGACCCCAGAGAATCAAAAATTTTTTAAAGTAACCAGTATTGGTTACTACAAAATTAAAGTAGAATCCCTTAATAAAAACTCCATGCCAGCCCAGTGTTACAGGTGCCAACTATTTTACCATCACTCACGATTCTGCAATCGTGAGCCAAAGTGTCTAAAATGCGGTCTTAACCATCTGACGAGAGACTGCAAAAAAAAATACGGATTCCCCTGCAAAGTGCGCCAATTGCGATGGTTCCCATCCGGCAAACTACTCAGGGTGTCCAAAAAATCCTAAAAACCTAAAACCTAGCAAGCCCCCTGCAAAGAACGTATGGGACGAGAGAGCTAAGGTTATAGAAAAACAAAAAATAAACAAAAATGAAAATGCTAACAAAAATAAAAATGAGAGTAAGAATATCAGCGTCTCTCCCGCATCTTCGGACACCAAAATCCTGTTGGATCAAATGTCCGCTATGATGGCTCAATTCGGAACAATGTTCCAAATGGTCATGTCGACGCTCGGAAACAAAATTTAATTGTCCCAACCCCAGTAATTCCGTTCTTCGCGTTCTGAGCTGGAACGAAAAATAGTGTTATGACCAAGTTAGGCGAGCTTAGGGAGTTCGTTAGCGACGAGGACCCAGATATTATAGGTATTCAAGAAACCCACCTGGGTCCCGCTCACTCCATTAAAGTCCCAAATTATATTTGTCACCGTAGTGACCGTTCAACCCATCGCGGGGGTGGAACTACCATCTTTGTTAAAAATTCACTCAAACACCATGTTGTTACAGTCAATATAAACACCTTCGAAAACACCACCATTAGGCTAGAGTTAGGCAACAATAATTGCATCACTATCTCCAGCATTTAGAAGCCACCGCTAAACCACATAAGCACAGCGGAGCTTGACGCTATCCTCAATAACAGTCACAAAGCTCTCCTCTTTGGTGATTTCAATGCTCACCATCCGTGTTGGAACCCTGGGCAGGCCAACAATAGTGGAAATACATTGTACAATTGGGCTTGCGCCCACGCCCTTGATATCATCGCACCCACTGCTCCCACCCATTTCAATTCCCGTGGCTACAGTACTATAATTGATATTGCTTTTGCTAGTAACATTTCATTGCATAATATAACCTTTGTTAATGCTCTCAACAGTGACCATAACCCTGTTATAATTGATTTCACACTAAATAATTCTCTTCCTAAAATCCTTAATACTCTAAAAACTACTAATTGGACTAAATTTCAAGAAATAGTATTTAACACCCTACCTGGTAATCCTCTTATTATTCCTGATAATATTAATATTGATAACGCTATTAATAATTTCACGGGCATAATTACAAGTGCAATAGCCGCATCCACTGTCACAAAAATTGTTAACACTCCACACCTTAGACTTCCACACGACATCAGGGAGCTAATTAAAGTTAAAAATAGGTTTAGGAAACAATGGCAACTAACCAGAAATCCAATACTCAAGCGCGAGATGAACTCCCTGGTCAGACAAATTAAAATCCTCACTACTAATCATAGAAATAGGAATTGGCATAATTTGCTCATTAATTTAAATCCTGAGGACAATTCACTCTACAATATTCAGCGGAACCTATCAAATAAAATTGTTAAAATTCCGCCGCTATCTGGGCCCAACGGCATTATTTACTCGAACGATGAAAAAGCCGAGGAATTTAAAAACACTCTGGAAGTAACATTCCAAGAAAATGCCGAACCTTACAACGACCAAGTCATTGAATTAGTTGAGTCAGAGGTCGAAGACTTCCTCACTAATTCCAACACAATCATTCCACCCCTCACTAGCCCAGTGGAAATACAACAAATCATTAAAAACTTAAAAAATAAAAAAGCTTCCGGCCCGGATAATATACCGAATTATGCCTTAAAATTACTCCCACTTAACGCTATCACTCATCTCACAAAAATCATAAACACTTGCTTAAAACATCACTACTTTCCAACACTGTGGAAATCTGCCAATGTGATTATGCTCCCTAAGCCCAATCAAAACCATAGTCTAGCTAAAAATTTTCGTCCAATAAGCCTCCTCTGTGCCACGGCGAAAATTTATGAAAAGATTTTATTAAATAGAATCAAAAACCACTGTAATGAATTTAACTGCATTCCAGCGGAGCAGTGCGGTTTTCGTAATAAACACTCTACAGTTCATCAATTAATTCGAGTCACTAACTTCATTAATGAAGGTTATACTTATAAACTCTACACAATTGGGTCTTTCTTGTGTCAAAAGAGCTTTCGATAAGATGTGGCATGATGGGCTCATCTATAAAATGATTCGACTGAAATTCCCTGATTATTTAGTCAAAATTATTTACAGTTTTTTAAAGGACAGGTCGTTCAAAGTTAAAGTAAATCTTGACTTTTCGAACAAGGGCTTCCCAGATGCAGGTTCACCGCAGGGGTCCTGCCTCTCGCCCTACCTCTATAATATCTTCACACACGATTTTCCCCATCACCCCAGCGTCAGCATTTGCTTATTTGCAGATGATGCTGCGGTCCTTTCTCAAGGAGCGAATCTCAATGTGACTCGTAACGCTTACAACACTACCTACAAACGCTGGAATCTTGGCTTACTGACTGGAGGATAGCAATAAATGTTGACAAATCACAAGCCATCATTTTTAGAAAACACGGGCGCTCTAAAATTACTCGTACACTCTCTCTATTTGACGAAGAGATTGAATGGTTTAATGTGGTTCGTTATCTGGGCCTGTTTTTAGACAGTTCTTTAACGTACAGAAATCACATCAAACACATCAGTGATAAATTCTGGGCCAAAATCCATCTCAGCGTTGCGCTGGTTGGAAGGAGGTCCACTTTATCACTAAAGAATAAAGTTCTGCTCTATAAACAGATTCTTCGCCCAATTTTAACGTACGCAGCCCCTGTATGGGGAGCTGCGGCCCCCACCAATCTCAAAAAAGTTCAAATTATTCAAAATAAAGTTCTTAGAATGATTACAAATGCGCCCTGGTACGTTAGAAATAATGTTCTGCACCGCGATCTTAAAATTGAATCTATTGGGGATTATATTACTAAATTATCTAGAAATGTCTTCCTTACTATTCAAAATCATGAAAACCCTTTAATCAGAGCGCAAACGCTCTTCACAAATCCCAATAGTAAACATTATTACGCATATAAAACTACAAAGTGGCAAAATGTTCTTCACCCACCGTAGCCAGCTCACTTGCCCTCCCCTCTAGCGCAATAGCTTTTTTTATGCACTCTAGATCAATAGATTTGCACTGATTTTCTGTTTTGTATGCTTGTTTCTTTTTTTCAGCCTTTTGTCTCCATTTTTCGCGTTTTTAGCTCTGCCGACACTCGCTCGTCGCTATTTGCTCGATGAGCCTTTCTACTCAGTCGTCTTAGGCCACGCCTCCGGCCTCCCTGATTGGTTCGCCCGGCCTCGTCCATCCCCCTTTTTGGACTTGTTCACATCGCAGCTCAGTCATTTTCTTTTCACATTTCTACTGAGTAAAGCGATCCTCTGTCGCTCGTCATAATCTTATTTATTATATGTTCTTCAACCACCGTACAGCTCACTTGCCTCTCTAGCGCAATAGCTTTTTTTATGCACTCTAGATCAATAGATTTGCACTGATTTTCTGTTTTGTATGCTTGTTTCTTTTTTTTCAGCCTTTTGTCTCCATTTATTCGCGTTTTTTAGCTCCTGCCCGACAACCTCGCTCGTCCGCTACTTTGGCTCGAATGAGCCTTTCTACCTCAGTCGGTCTTAGGCCACGCCTCCGGCCTCCCTGATTGGTTAGCCCACGGCCCTTCGTCCATCCCCCTTTTTGGGACTTGTTCACATCGCAGCTCAGTCATTTTTCTCTTTTTCACATTTCTACTGAGTAAAAGCGATCACTCGCTGTCGCTCGTCATCAATCTTATTTATAATATAGTGAGGCTGCCGTTCAACAGGGTTAAACGACAGATCGAAGGGTGAGAAAGTTAAATAAAGTGTATTAAATAAGAATACTATTGCATGTAACTTTTGATCCAGTGGAGAATTGCATGAGAAATAAATTTAGACTACACTTGAGCTAAAAACAGAGGAACAAATTCCTCTGACCAGACAAGTGAGTTTTTCTTGTGGGTTATCTGAGTTTGCTGATTTTTCCATTTCTTTTAAAAGGGTTGGGAAAAGATCAAATATCTTTTTGATTTCCATTATTGCAGAAGTAAAGTACAGTCGGAATTTTGATTTTGGGCGATATTTACTATTTCGGCGGGAATATTTTCTTTTTGGTTAGTTTTAAGATTATTAGATGCCGAGAGAACGCTCACGCATGCTGCCATCTGTTGTTGGGTTTTGGAGCTGGTAACTTGAGCGAAGCTCAATTCGGGAACAAAAAGAGAGGTGTTTATTTGTGTGTTTTCATTACGTTTTTTTATTTTCTTGGGGGCTTTTGCTCGTGCCTTTTTTGGGTTTGGGGTATAAGGGGCATTCAGTTGAGAAGGCCATGTGGCCCTTAGCATTGCAATTAATGCATGTCGTGTTTTCGATTTTGTCTTTGGTGCTACACTGGCCTGTCCTGTGGTTTTCACCACATTTCAGGCATCGTGTATTCATCCTGCAGTTTTGGGTGGCGTGGGGTTAAAGTAGTTATAGTTAAAGCACTGTGTGACTCTATTGCTTCTATTGAAAGGGTCGATTTTAATTTGCATGTAAAGGCAGCTCCGAATTTTGAATGTGTCATCGACATTTTCATCATGGGCTACCTCTATCATGAAAATTGGGAGCGGGTCTTTTGTTTTGAAATTTTTGAGTTGTGCTATTTTAATGATTTCAATGCCTTGGTTTATTAAATCTTTTTTGATATCCTCGGGATCTGTGGAGGCCAGAAGGCTCTTAATTACAAGTTTTAAAGGTCGGTTTGCGGGGGGATCGCTGACATAGTGCTGAACTTTTTTGCTGACTCTAACCTATCAAGTAGCTGGCGGGTTCTATGGAGCACCTAGTCCTTTGGCAGGACTCTAATCTCCTTTCATGGATTTTGGGAGAGACTGAAATGATGCTTATTGTTGCCCATTTTAAATAAAAATAATTGAGATGGATAGCGTAAAAATTGAAGATTACAGAAAGTATAATACTTTCCAGATGTGATGAAAAAAATTAAAAATATGAGTTCTTAAAAAGGGCTCCGCTGCATGGGAGATGAAAAAATTTAAAGATCTGGATGTAGGCGTAGTTAGACCTAGCCAATCCGGGTGCAGCAAGCGTCCGAAGATCAGAGGGTGAGAAAAAATTTGGAAAGTGAGAGGAAATTTAGTAAAGCTATTAGAAATTAATCAAAATCAGGGTTGACCAGGATGTCTCTTGGTCTTCTAATAAAAGAACAGGTATTATAGGGATCTATTTCGTGGAGAGTTGGGTTTTCATGGCTATCAACTTTATTGAAGAATTTTATTGCGAGTTTTTTAATAGTTTGTCTAATAGTGGGAATTTTACATGATTTTCTGAGATCTTTGTTTCTAATGTACCAGTGCACATCGAAAATTTGTCTAATAATTGCGTTTTGAGCTGTTTCAATAAGGTTAATGTTGGACGTTGCTGCGTGTCCCCAGACTGGGGAGGCATAGGTGAGGAGAGGTTTCAGGATCAGTGTGTAGATAAGCATTTTATTTCGTCTACTTAAATTAGACCTGCAAATTAAGGGATAGTTAACGCGTACCGGTGCTTTAAATTTATTTTTAACATATGTTACGTGTTGTCGGAAAGTGAGATTTTTTATCAATAATGACACCAAGATACTTGGTGTGCTGAGACCAGGGAATTCTTTGATTTTGTAAAATAATTTCCGGAGGTAGTTTTTTATTGGAAAAGAAAACTGCTTCAGTTTTCGACGTATTCAGGGTGATTTTCCAAACAGAGAATCAAGTCTCCAGATGAGCTAGGTGTTCAGTTATGTTATTGATAAGGGTGTTCGGGTCATAGTGTCGTGAGTTGTGTCATCTGCGTACATACATAATCTAGTGTTAGTGCTTTTAGTAATATCAATGACATAGAAACCGATCAAGTAGCTGGGGGGTGTATTTTGGAGCACCTAGTCCTTCAACAGGACTCTAATCTCCTATCGGGTAATAATGATGCCTTTAGCGAGTTGTTTTGCCAGTGTAAATGGGTATTTAGAAAATTAAAAATAATGCTTTAAAAATACATGAAATAGAGGGAAAAGAAGGAAAGAGAGCGAACTCTCATGACAATAATTTATCTGAATGTGAAGGGAGCTTTCAGATTGGCTGTGACGGGAATTCGGCCAATGGGGAGAGAGGAGATCTTAAAAGTAGCAACCAATCAGGGCGAGGCTGTCGTTCAACATAGTTGAGTGACAGCTCGGAGGGTGAGAAAGTTAAATAAAGTATTTGAAATAGGATTAATATTGCAATAGGTATTGATCTAGTGAAAAATTTCAAGGGAAAACATTTAGGCTACACTTGAGCTGGCGATAGAGGAACAAATTCCTCTGACCAGACAGGTGAGTTTTTCTTGGGTGTTATCAGTGTTAGCTGATTTTTCCATTTCATTTAAGAGGGTTGGGAATAGATCAAATATCTTTTTGATTTCCATAATTGCATGGAGGAAAGTAAAGTCGGAGTTTTGATTTTGGGTGATATGTGCAATTTCGGCGGAGATATTTTCTTTTTGGTTATTCAAAAGAGTATTGGATGCCGAGGGAACGCCCGCGCATGCTGCCATCTGTTGTTGGGTTTCGGAGTTAGTAATTTGAGCGAAGCTCAATCCGGGAACAATTAGAGAGTTGTTAATTTGGGGCGTTTCATTACGATTTTTGTTTTCTTGGGGGTTTTTGCTCTTGCCTTTTTTGGGTTTGGGGTATGAGGGACATTCAGATGAGGAGGCTATGTGGCCCTTCGCTTTGCAGTTAATGCAAGTCGGGTTTTCGATTCTATCTTTGATGCTACACTGACCTGTCCTGTGATTTTCACCACATTTCAGGCATCGTGTAGCCATCCTGCAGTTTTGGGTGGCATGATTAAAATAGTTACAGTTAAAGCACTTTGTAATTCTGTTACTTCTATTAAAGGGATCAATTTTAATTTGCATGTAAAGGCAGCTCCAAATCTTGAAGATGTCATCGACATTTTCATCTCGGGCTACCTCTATCATGAAAATTGGGAGCGGGTCTTTATTTTTAAATTTTTTCAGTTGGGCTATTTTAACGATTTTAATCCCTTGGTTTATTAGGTCATTTTTAATTTCTTCAGGATCTGTGGAGGCCAGAAAGCCCTTAATGACAAGTTTTAATGGGCGATTTGCGGGGGGATCATTGATGTAGTGTTGAACTTTTTTATAGATTAAGAATTCAGTAATTTCCTGGTGGTGTTCCTGGTTTTCAGGTTGTATTTTAATATAACCTGCAGTGTGAGTATTGGTTGCGGATGGGTATTTCCTATGCAGTTCCTGCAGAATCAGATTATAGTCGGGGAAGAGCTTCATCATGATAGGTCTAACTTTTATTTTTGGGGCAGCAGGGGTGACGTCCTCGACATCTTCAGTTTCAGTATTAAAAACATCAAAACAATAGTTGGTGTGAATGCTATTCACATTCTCCCCTAGATCAATCTTAATCTTTGCAGTTTTACGGGGGAATTTAAAGCAATAAGGTTGATTTTTAAAGTTATTTTCGACGCTAGTGGTCGTTTTAGACGTTCCTGCTATTTAGAAACCGATCAATATAGACGGCACTCCCACCCCGAGAGGCTGCAACCCGATTGGCCGGCTCCGTTTCACGCAAAGCTTTTCAAAAACCGTCGTTTTCAGGCAACTCGCACTCAGCGTAGCATTTTCCCAAGGTCAGTCATTGAGCATAGACAGCTCCAAGCTTACATTGCGGAACATAAGTTGCGGTCACACACTTTCGAGATAGACCACAACAAACAATTAAAATGCGTGATCAGAGGGTTACCCACCGATTTTGATCAAAATGAACTCATGCAGGAACTTCGTGGCTTCGGGTTCGATCCCAGTCACATCACCTTGTTGAAAAACAAGCAAACTCAAGCAAACATGTCACTGTTTTTGGTAACCCTTCCTAGGAACCCTGATAATCAGGGTATATTCAATATTACTCACATAGGATTTTTTAGAGTTAAGCCTGAGCCTCTAAATAAATCTAAAAAGCCTCCTCAGTGCTACAGATGCAGGAGTTTTATCATCACTCTAGGTTTTGCAACAGAGCACCTAGATGTTTGAAATGTTCAAGGGGTCATCTCACCTCTGATTGTAAAAAACCCATTAAGGACCCAGCTAAATGTGCAAATTGCAGCGGACCGCAACCTGCAAATTATGCAGGATGCCCCAAGAATCCCCATAACAACACAAACAAAAAGAAAAATCAAACAAAAAACCAGTCCGACAGGTGAACACCGGTGCTCGCTTTCAGAACACCACACCACCCCAACAACTGTACTCAGCTGCAGTTAAGAAGAACACAAAACAAGAATCAGTCGACACAGCTAGTTTGATGTCTCAGATGGCTCAAATGATGACGCAGTGGGGACAAATGCTGTCCATCCTTCAAACTAAAATTTAAAATTAAAATTCAATAATTACGCGAATAGGAACTCTCTCAGGTTTTTTAGCTGGAATGCTAATGGCTTGAAAAGAAACTTAGAAGAACTTAAAAGCCGGAATTTTAAATTATCATCCCGACCTAATCGGGATCCAAGAAACTCACCTTCGTCCTTCGGACAGAGTTAGCAAACTACACTTGTCACAGAAGTGATCGTACAACACATAGAGGAGGTGGCACTGCCATCCTTGTGAAAAATTCCATCAGACACCACGCCATTGTTAATACCTCACACACCTTTGAAAATACATCGGTTGTCTTACAAACAGGAAACAACACAAATATTACTGTGGCGTGTATCTATAGACCTCCACATGGCTCCATTAATACTACGGAATTAAATGCAATTCTCAACCATAACAACAAAGCCTTTCTATTTGGTGATTTCAACGCCAAACAGCCGAGCTGGAATCCAGGCAGGTCAAATACAAATGGTAATATTCTATGCAATTGGGCTGTTGGGTCTGCATTGGATATTATCACTCCTGGCACTCCAACTCATTCCAACACCTATAGTACTAACAACATTTTGGACATCGGCTTTGCAGTTAATTTGGCTCACACTGATGTTTTTACAATTAATACACTTAGCAGTGATCACATTCCAGTTATCTTTGATATTGCTACCAATAATGTGTTACCAGAAATATACTTAGAACTTTAAAAACAACAAACTGGACTAATTTTCAAGATATAGTTTATCACAACATACCCGGTAACCCCAGGATAGATGATTTGGAGGCAGCCGTTCAAAATTTTACAAGTACGATTGCTAATGCTATTTCTGCTTCCACTTCCACTAGAATAATTAACACGCCTCGCCTCCGCCTTCCAGACAACATCAGAGAGCTCATTAGGGCTAAAAACAGATTCAGAAAACTCTGGAATCAAACCAGATACCCACCATACAAACGGGAAGTAAATGCTCTCATTAGGCATATCAGGATAGAAATCGACCAACATAAAAACAGGAACTGGAAAAATTTCTTATCTACTTAAAATCTCAGGACAATTCCCTCTATAATTTGCATAAAAAGATCACTAAAAAAGCTACGGCCATTCCACCCCTCCATGGTTCGAGTGGGCTGGTTTATTCAGATTTCGATAAGGCGGAGGCTTTCAAAGAGACACTTGAAGTGACTTTTCTGGAAAATGCAGAACCCTACAGTGACGACAAGATCGAAGAAGTCGAAAACTTAGTTTTTAACTATTTCGACAACTTCACAACAGACACACCACCTCCACTCACTACTCCTTCTGAAGTCCGAGGCATTATTAAGAAACTGCAGAATAGAAAAGCTGCTGGTCCAGATCAAATTCCTAATATTGCTCTTAAATACTTAACTTTAAATACTATTACACATTTAACTAAGATTTACAATCAATGCCTCATTAATAATCACTTTCCTACACCGTAGAAGCAAGCAAATGTAGTCATGCTGCAGAAACCAGGGCAAAATCACACGATTCCACAAAGCTACAGACCAATTAGTTTATTAAATGCCACTGCTAAGATTTTCGAAAGAATAATTTTAACGAGAATACAAACGCATTGCAAAGGCATAGTTTGCATTCCCCCGGAACAACACGGATTCCGGTAGGGCCATTCCACGCTACACCAACTGATACGTGTTAGTAATATCATTAATGAAGGATTCGCTAGCAAACTATACACTGTCGGTGTCTTCCTTGATGTCAAGAGGGCATTCGACAAGATGTGGCATGATGGCCTCACATACAAGTTAATTAAACTAAACTTCCCTGGGTATCTAGTTAAAATTATACATAATTATTTACAAAATAGAACCTTTCGGGTTCGTGTAAATAATGAATACTCAAATTACGGTGCTTGCCAAAGTGGCACTCCCCAGGGTAGTACCCTTTCAACGTGTTTGTACAACATCTACACTCACGACTTTCCACACCACCCCACAGTTAGTACCTGCCTGTTCGCGGGTGACTCCGCGGTTAGCACAGGGTTCTCATCTCAAATACTCATTAAAATCTATACAAAGATTCCTAGATACTTTAGAAAATTGGCTTACAGACTGGAGAATTGCAATAAATGTTGACAAATCTCAGGCAATAGTCTTTCGGAAGTGGGGGGGGGGGGTCATCGACCCTCCATTCCAACTCACACTCTTTGATGACAACATCCAGTGGGTTCCGGTGGTCGAGTTCCTGGGCTTACACTTAGATAGCAGACTAACTTTCAGAAAACACATCGACTATCTCGCAGAAAACTTCTGGGGAAGAATTCATTTAGATATCTCCCTTGTTGGGAGAAAGTCTCCTCTCTCCCTAGAAAATAAAGTTATTCTTTACAAGCAAATTTTGCGCCCAGTGATTACCTATGCCACCCCTGTCTGGGGAGCTGCAGCCGCCACCCACATGAAAAAAATTCAAGTTGTTCAAAATAAAATACTTCGCATCACGACTTACTCACCTTGGTACGTTAGAAATGATGTGATTCACAACGATTTACACATGGAGCCGATATCTAGTTTCATCACTAAGTTAGCTAGGAATGTTTTTAGATCTATTGAAAATCACGATAACCCCCTTATCAAAGCACAAACATTATTTACGTATCCACATCCTAAATTAAATTATGCATATGCTACCACAAAGTGGGCTTTGCCCCTTAAACCTCCTTAATTACTACATAAAACACTAATTTTATGCATTTACAACATCAAACGCTCTACTCCACCGAAACTGACTCGTAGTGAACTGTCACTGCTCGCCCGCTCATGATTGATTGTCTTCTCTTTTGTATGGCGATCGTTTCCCTTCCTGACTGCTTCCTCCATTTGCACGCCCAGCACCACTAAAGGTGTGTCGCTCGGACTGCCGTCCGTCATTTCCCCCCGCCTCCAGCGGGGTTGTTGATTTTTTATTACTCTCTCCATGGTTTTCCTATTCTTCTCACATTGAGTATAAGCGCTTCGCGCTGGGACTCGATAATTCTAATTTTCGTTTCGCACTCAGCGCACCTACTCTAGACGGGCCATTCCGCTAGCCGCTCTCATTAAAATGTTTAACCCCGCACACACAAGCGCACTCGGCCCCCCGATGCGCATATTGCAGGAATACTCTAAAAGCTTTCTCCACTTAAATTTCATATCCCTCACACCCAAATATAAATACTCTCAATACTACCTTCAATTAAATTTTTCTTTTCACAATCTTATCATTCCTACATTATAAATATCAGTATTGATTAATTAATTAATAATTAAATAAAAAAAGTTTTTTCTACTCTTAATATTATTATACAGTACTGGGCTAAGCTAAAGCCGATCAAAGCTACACCCAAATCTTCACGATAGGAGGTTAAGTGTCCACAAGGAAACAGGCACTCCATTAACCATTCTACGTATCTTCAGGAAAACGTGCCTAAAACAGTTATCACTTTAAAAAATTAGAAAATATAAAAGTTCAGAAGAAATAATACTTCCATCAGTCGCTTACGAGTTCTTAAAAGAAGAAAGAAAATCATTCGAATTTTCGTACTCTACTTTGCCAAGAAAAATGTGTCCAGAGATCTGTTCTACAGAATATAACACATGGCCCTAAATTTAGACATTTCCAGACTTTGGAAAATTAGTTGAGATAAGAGGAGGAAAGTTATTTCTGGTCCTGAATGAGACCACAGGGTATGAGGGAAAAGGATGTGACTGAATTCCGTTCATGAACTTGTTTTACTGAATTGCAAATAGTAAACAAGACAGATTGGCATACTTTGATTCGCATACACAAGGTATTCCTTCGGTGAAAGGTAGTGTCTGGAAACACAAGGGTATTTCAAGGGGTCACCCTTGAAAGGTAGTGTCTGGCGACTCTAATCTTTTTTAGTCCATCTGTAAGTTTGAATTCGACTATGGAGACGGATTTATTAGTTGGAAGCAGAGCTGACACTCCAGGGGCGTGGCGAATCGTATGAGGGATCCCCAGCATGATCAAGAACTAAAATAATGTACCAATCATCTGGGGGGAGGCTACGGCGGATGCTATGCACTTGGGCCAATGGACGTCTTAAAGCCTGGGCCTTGGACCTTATTTTCGGTGGGTGCCTCGTTTCGTTCTCAAATTTGTCTTAATAAGTTCCTAATCCGGATAATTTAATGGTCAAATATTATTCCCGTACATATTCTCGGAAAGACAGAGAATTTCAAACTGCATGCCAACTGTCAAAAGTGGTAAAACTGACTTATGCAATGACAGAGGCATGTTCATTAATACCACAAACATTCATTCAACTCATTTAGTCATAATGCGGTTATCGGTCGAGCCGGTTTGTACCTAGGTTCTTGAGATTGTGAGTCGGGCGCATTTATTTATTTCAAATTTCTGTTTGAACGAGTACTTGACAATGCATGCAATATATACTGTCTACTTTTAAAGATCTCATGCAGGGCCTACTTTTGCATAGGAACCCAGGACATCAAAATGTCCTAAGATTTCTCTGGGCCCAAGGTCTTAAAGAGTCATAAGACGTCCCTGGTGGAGGCTTAAAACACCTTAAATTTATCAAAGCTAACAACCCATATTTAACGAAGAAGTTTACACATTAAATGTTGATACTGTTCAATTATGCTGATTTCTTAAATTCTTGAATATTTCATCAACTCTGTTAGAGTTTCGACTTAAACTTACACTTTTAAATTTTGTTTATTTGTGTTAGGCATAATAGAACCTCAATTTTAATTTAGCATTGACTAATAAATTATTCGTCAGTAATGGCTTTGATCTGATTAAATATAATGTATAATTAATTTTTATTGCAGTTGTATTGTCTTCTGCAAATTTAGTGAATAAGTATGGTTGTTTTTTCATTTCAGAAAGTTCGTCTTCTCTAAGTTTTGCAACGTATTGGTTGTAATTTGTTTTATGAATTTTGCTATAGTGCCTTTTAAAATTGTATTACTTTGTAACTGAATTATATTTTTTACCTATCAGGCACAATATTGAATTCTTGTTTTGAGCATAAAAATATTGCAGTTTCCAATTTTCTTGAAAATTACGATGTTCATCTTCAATTGATAATTTCTTTATCTGTTCTTGAAGTTCGATTATATTTTTACCATACAACTTTTTAGGTTAAATATGAATGAAAACTAAAATCCACTTTCATTTGCAAGCAATTGAGGAAATACTGAGTTTGGCCTTGGGCGTCTTGGTTTTTTTAAACCTTTAAAAAGGGACTCAAACAGCCTTTGACATCACGAGGTTCTTCAATTGCTGAATGGACTCTCCAAAGAGGAGGAAGAGAAATATAAGTTGTAAAAATTAATATATATTATAGTAGAATTAAATAAAACACAATATTTAATAAAATATAAAAAATAATTTAATTTAAAGAATATTTCTGTTATCAAATGGGATTTAAAAAAAAAAAACAAGAATAGATAAACGGTGATTGGCTGTAAATCTTTTTATAAACGTTAAATAGAAATAAGTTTTAATATAAAAAAAACACTTTAAAAGCATGATATTTAAATATTTTGAAAATGCCTTCGTGGGCCGCAACCCATGTATTGGCAGGTCGCATGCGGACCGTGTGTTTGACATGACTGATTTAAAACAATTTCAACGGTTGTAACCTTAATACTTTTATACCACCTTACCACCTAATGTACCTTACCACCTAATGTACCTTACCACCATATTATCTTACCTTACCACCTAATGTACCGATTTTTTTTTCAAAAATAGATAACTATTGGCATGCATGTACCTTATTGAAATTTTAAAACTATTCATCTGGCAGGTCTGCATAACCAGGGGCAGTAGATATTATGATATGACCTGTATCTATGATACGGGGACCCAACCATTTTTAAGATCTCCAAATATCCTAAAATTGTGAATTTTGCCAAAAATTGACAATTTTTTTTGATGATTTTATTTTATTGGCCATCTTACTAGCTTTATATAAATACCAAGTTTATTATTTTCCGTTCACTAGAACAAAACCTTAAAGTGTTTTAGTAAGAGGAGATTCCATTATTTTAAGCAAGATGTCATACATTAAAACTCATTTTACTCGAAATGTGTTTTTTTTTAAATGCTCAAACGGGGCCAGCGATTACTTAAAAAGATTTGAAAATTATTATCTAAAATTTTTTGTGTATGTCTGGTAATAGTAGAAGTGTTTTAACTTTCAAATTTATTAATCATCGTTCTATTACAAAAATTACTGTTCCTTATGTGAATATAATCACTGTTTTTTTAAAGCAAATTCATGTAATAACTAAGATAAAGTACTTTAGTGTTTGCAAAAATTAAAACATGTCTTATTCTGAAGGTCATTCCAAAAATTAATAACATAATGACACATGAGAATTGAAAAATTAAAATTGGTTCATAAACTTTTGGTAGAGAATAGGCCTCGTTTATGTTATTTTTTGTCCATTTTTCACCATTTTTTCCCATTTAGTAAAAATAATTTATTTTTCTCTTCTTAATTTTAGAATATTTTCATGAAATGTACTAAATAAATCTAAAAACATCAAAAAATCCCCATATCTCCATATTTAAAAAAAAGTTGTCTCAAGTAGTTGGATACCTTAATAATATTTAGACGCTTTCCCATAAATTGTATTCACGGGATTATTTATTTCGTGTATAACAAAGAAGGAAGACACTCGAAAAGAATGTGTGTAGAAATTTTTTTATAAATATGATCCCTTTGGAAATACTGATGCTCTTGTGATGATGAAAATTTAAAAAGGGGGACTAAAGACGCAGGCATTAAATACTCCTATCCCCCCCCATGGAATGGGAAATGCAGCAATAGAATAAACGTTATTCAAAAGAAATGGAAATTCCCACCGCTCTGATCGCCATTTTCCCTAATATTGTCAATTACTCAGAATGTAGATAATGGCAGAATATGTATCACAATAAAAACACCATCTAACTTAGAATAATTTTTGTTATATGTGCGTGTGACATTAAAGAGATATATGAAACTAGTTAAAATAGTCGAACATCGCAAAGTGGAGTTGAAGCACTCACTACCAGCCACTCTTTCAGCTGAGAGTGATACTAGAAAGTGGACACAGTTGTGAAAGAATGTCAGATATCCTGATTGTAATTCTGGTTTTGGTGTGGAGGTAACAATAGTTTTTGTACACACACAATCAATCGCTCTACCCCCCCCCCCTACCCCGTAGTTAACTCGACGTCCCATTCTTCTTCCTGTTCGGAAACCTGGAACGGAAAGTCTAGAAATGACCAAACTGAATTATTATCTCAAAGTGAATCAAGCTATAGAACAATAGAAAACAGTCACACACACGGTGTAGTGGTTAGTGATGCTGATCCGTAGAGCCTGGCTTCGAATTCCGGAGAAGGCAGGTGTATTGCAAATGTATCATGATTTGAGGCATGAGGGTTTCTAAATACCATCGAGCCGCAAGTCCTCTCGTAAGGTTGGTGAAAGGGGAAGTGCGTTGGGAGCTCCTACCCTCTAGAGGAGGGGTACTCAACCTTTTTTCCCGTCGGGCCACATACATATCAAAACTATTTCACGCGGCTCACATCGTGAGAATAATGATGGGTTTTCTGTAAAACCAAGACAACATTGCAGATTTAACTGTGAAAAATTGATCAAAATATTCAAATTCATCGTTGACTTTTATTTTAATATTATATTAACCTCTCTACAAACGCACACAAAAAATTTGTCTTTATGTATTTTTACAAAGTTATGGGATACTGTCGATTTCCTTTCATCCATGACTGCGCCTGTTGTTTACATTCTGTCAAACAAACAAAGCTGTGATTCAGTTTAATAATCTGATCTTTTACCTTAGACAAAAGCCTTACTTACATTTATTTTAAATTTTTTTATCAAGTCTGAATTTTAATTGAATTCTAGACTGAAATCAGTATTATTTATTCATAATTCATTCAGACTTGCCTCTGTAATTTTATTTCAAAGTTCATTTAAATGCTTTTTTAATTTTACTAAAGCAAATAGTTCTTTTCGGAACTAAAGATCAATTAGATATTTTGGTAATGAAATTAACAAGTATGGATCTTATTACAGACAAATAGAGAAACACAAAATCACCGTTCTTAAGGTGACAGAACACATTTAAAACTCAATTTTTGGTCAAAATATCGATTTTTCGTTTTTGATCAAATATTAAAATTCAATCTTTTTATCTTTCTAAATCTGTTAAAATTTATTTCTAGCTTAATTAGAAGCCAAGTTACAGCTTTTTAATATTACTTGATCATGAATTTCTCTGGCCGGAAATGCCTTTCTGCTAACATGAAGTGGCCCAATTGTTTGTTTACGTTTCTCTTTCATGTATATGACAAGAAATATGAAAAAATATACAAATATTTAGTCAGAAAATTAAAATAGAATATTTGAGAATAAATATAAATGTATTTGGAAATACATTTTTCCTTTTTTATGTATGAAATCTGGCATCAAATTTGTTGTTTAGTGACTCTGTTTATATTATGTTTGATTTTCATACTGAAAGAATCGACAGCGTAGAAAGTTATTTAATAATTCTATTTTGTTTTATTTTTGCTTGAAAATAGTTACAAGTATTGCTAGAAAGCGTAAGAGACAATTTTATGGAAATAAATACACAAAAATTTCCGAAAAATAACAGCAATTCAACACCTGTTCCTGAATGCACTGCTAGCTCTTCAAAATTGGGAAATGAGAGTATGTCAAACTGCAGAAGAAATGCCTGGTCCTCTGTTTGGTAGCAGAATCATTGATCTTGAGCTATTGTGGATGCATTTCTCAACTTTGCTGCCCAAAATGTTTTGCTGAAAAAGTAGAGCTTTTTGAGGATTCCATGTATGGATTATGCTCTCATTTTACACTAAAAGTAAATGCTGTGACTTTTTCTTTGCATTTGCTTCATCAAAAAAGTTGTAAATGCCACCAGTCATAAATACCAGGCTATAATATGTATGCGGCAGATAGGCAAGGGTTTTGCTGGTGCATTTAAATTACTTCAACATTAAATTTGCCTTGACTGACAAAAACTGCTTTCAAAATCAGGAAGCAAAGCTTTAAAGTGGTTCAGGAAGTAGCTGAGGAATCCATTGAAAAAGCTGCTACTGAAGTTGTGGATATAAAAACAAAATTTTTCATCTGATTTTTGTAAAATGTGGCATATCTGGGATGGCACATGCAGCGTAGAGGCTATACGTCTATGAATGGTTGTGTTGCTGCAATATCAGTTGATACTGGTAAGGTGTTAGACGTAGAAGTTATGTCGTTCTACTGTCCTACATGTAAGAGACTTCAGACTATGCCAAGAAACTCTGAAAATGAGTCCGCAAAAGCCGACCACATAATGTCAGTGTAACTTCACGGGATCTTCATCAAAAATGGAAATGTGAGAACTTCACAAATATTTCATCATTCAGAAAAAACCGCAGACTTCAATACACTCAATATTATGGGGATGGTGACTCAAAAGCTTTCATGAGTGTGAAAGACACTTATCGAATGAACAGTGTGACAAAGTTTGAGTGCATTGGCCATGTACAAAAGAGAGTGGGCTCGCGTCTAAGAAAGCTAAAAAACAAAAAACTAAAGACTGTCTGGTAAAGGTAAATTAACTCATAATTTTTTCGACCGACTTCAAATTACTACGGAATTGCTGTACGCCAGTAATGTCGGTAACTTAAATGTCATGCAGCAAAATGTAATGCTGCGTTATATCACTGTGCATCAAGTGATAAGAAACCGATGCATGGTCAATGCCCAATAGGAAAGACAGCTGGTGTTATTTTCAGCGGGGGTGGCAAATGGAACAAAATGTACCACAAAATATGCTGGTTTATCAAATGTTTTAAATAAAATTAAACCAGTATTTTAATACTATGCGACAAACAGATATTAAGTAAGTGCTTACATGGAGGCACGCAAAATGCAAATGAGTGTTTTAATGCATAGTCTGGCAAAAAGTACCAAAAGAAGTATTTGTTTCGCTCAAAACAATTAAATTTGGGCCGGTATGATGCTGTTATACATTTCAATGAGGATTAAATGGGTGCCTCAAAATTTTAATAAGATGAA
Source organism: Trichonephila clavata (assembly GCA_019973975.1). NCBI lineage: Eukaryota > Metazoa > Arthropoda > Arachnida > Araneae > Nephilidae > Trichonephila > Trichonephila clavata. Next base: position 32,725 of record BMAO01006631.1, read on the forward strand.
ATATTCAAAATCCTGGGTGTTTACCTTACGGGGAATAACATTTAGATAAATGCAGAACCCGTGAATCGATTCATAACGCAGACCCCAAAACAAAGAAACATAGAAAAATTTTAAGAGCCCTTAAAAAGAAAAAAATAT